>MU769634.1:10039-38665 GCA_026770625.1 Nicotiana glauca
TTATGAATTATAATATGGGATCGTGTGGCACGCCGACCACTTATGCACTGATAAATGGGATCGTGTGGCGCGCCGTCCACTTAGACTTATATATTTACACGAGCTATAGTATTGAGATGGTTACATTGTTGTATCTGTTGACTTGTTCTTTACTGTATCTCCCGAGCATGTCCCTTTTCCCCCTTTGTTACCGGTATTTCCTTGTTGCTATTTCCTTTGTTGTACATATATATACATATCTGCACAGGTTGATTTCGGTAGGTCCTGTCTAGCCTCATCACTACATCGCCGGGGTTAGGCCAGACACTTACCAGCACATGTGGTCGGTTGTGCTGATGTTACACTCTGTGCCTTTTGTGCACAGATCAGGACATAGCTTACGGACCGCAACGGTAGGATTTTCTCTGGGATCTATCTTCAGTCCAGGGACTCTCGAGGTAGCCTAGCTGGCGTTCGCAGGCCGAAGTCCCTTTCTTTACTTTGTTTGTTCATCTTGTATCAGGAAAACACTATGTATTTCTTCTCCAGACTTATTTGTAGTATTCTGTAGTAGTCTGTGAGTAGTGACACCAGATACTGGGTAGAAGTTAATCTTGAAAGCTTCCTCATTTTTTTTCCCGTTTGAAGTTATTTGAGTATTTATAAGTCTTCCGCATTTTGATCATCATTTCAGTTTATTATAATTGTTTAAAAGAAAACAGTAGAAATATTGTATGGAATGGCTTGCCTAGCTCTGACAGTAGGCATCATCACGACTCCCGATAGTGAAAAATCCGGGTCGTGACTGGCTTTTATGGGGTCATTTATTTCACTCTTGGGTGATTTGAGAGCTCTTAAGGATGGAATTTCAACCTAGCCTTGTGAGGTAAGTAATTTCTACCTAATGTGAGTTTAATACATAGTTTATGGGTAGATTACAATATGAAAATTAGTGAAAATTATGGCTTTAGATAAAAACCTAGGTTTTTTTTTTATAAAAGTAGGATTTTACTACGAAAATGAGTGTGGAACTTAGTGAAAATCATATATTTATGTTCCTAAGGTTATGGGTAACAACTTTGTTCGAAAATTTCTGGAATCCAGGCATGTGGGCCCGGGGGTGAATTTTAGGAATATTGCAATTTGGGTTGAGTAATCACTTTAATAGTATAGACATGAACTTTTGAGCATAGATTGATCGATTTATGTAATGTTTGACTAGTTCCGGGTCGTTTGGCATCAAATTTCGAGGATTGAGCGCATTCTTGAATTGGGAAGTAGGCTTTGAGACGAGGTAAGTCTCTTTTCTAAGCTTGTAAGAGGGAATTTACCCCATAGGTGAACTTAATTAATATGTGTGGTTATTGTGGGGGATACACAAGCATGAAGTGAAGAGAGTCTGTACATAGCTACTATTCCTGTTTATGTCCGGGTAGTTTTAGGTTTACACCATGCTTTATGGACACCGTTATTTGATTATATTTGTTGATTTTATCAAATGGAACTAAGTTGAGGATTTTTAAGGATTTAAAAGCTTCAAGTTGAATTGTCTTTGTTTTGAAAAGAACCAAGAAAAATGTTATGATTTAGTGATAAATTTATATTTGACCGTGTCACATGTATGATCCGCGAGCGGGGTATTTCCTTTTACTATTCTTATGGTTCGGGCCGTTTGACCCCTGGCAATGTATAATTTACATTTAGATTGGATCAATCCGAACGTCCTCGGTGGTATTAGTGTGTGATAATAGAATTACAAGTTCCTTTTAAAATTGGTATAAATTCATTGTTTGTGTGATCATATGTTTTAAAAGAAGGAAGTGAATTAAGCTCTTAAATATGGTGAAGACTTGCTCAGTTATTTCTTGTTCTGAGTCTTATTGTTGTATATCATGCTTAATTAAAATTTTATATTATCATGTTATTGGCCCTAGTAAGTGTCGGAGTCGACCCCTCGTCACTACTTATTCGAGGTTAGACTAGATACTTACTAGGTACATATTATTTATGTACTCATGCTACACTTCTGTACTTAATTGTACAGGATTTGAGGTAGGTGCATCTGGTTACCAGTCTCGTGCGCATATTTGATCCCCATATCGAGACTTCACTATGAGCGGCCTTTCGAGCCGTTCTGCAGCAGCTGGAGTCTCTCTTATGCTTTATTTCTCTGTCTATTTCGTTTCAAACAGTAGTCTAGTATTCTTTTATATATTCTACTAGATTTCCCACATACTTGTGACACCAGGACTTGACACACACACTAGTAGACTTATGATTTTGGTATTGTTTACATGATTACGGCTTGTACTCGTTGTTTCCGTTTAATTTTTGTCACATTGGTAAATTTCTAAATATTTTTAACAAATGTAAAAAAAAATATCCACTTAGTAATTTACCTAAACGGTAAATCACTAGTTTGATCAGTGTTGGCTTGCCTAACTATGGTGTTGGGCGCCATCACGACCTATAATGGAATTGGGTCATGACAAAATGGTATCAGAGCACTAGGTTCACGTAGGTCTCACAAGTTATGGGCAAGCCTAGTAAAGTCTTGCGGATCAGTACGGATACGTCCGTACTTATCTTCGAGAGGCTATAGGGTGTTAGGAAACTACTCTTTATTCATCTCCTATCGGACCGCTGATGGTATACTAGATTCCTTTCTCTCATTCTCTCACAGATGGTGAGGATGCGTTCAATGGACGTTCTAGACCCGGGAGGAGCTGCTCGCTTGTTGCTAGAGGCCGTGGCAAAGGCCGGGGGAGGGTAGCGGCCTGAGGTAGGGGACAAGGGCATCCAAAAGCTGCCCTAGTAGCACCACCAGTGGATCCTGTGGAGGATCACATCATTGAGGAGCAGGGCGAGGTGCCTGCCGCAGAGCCAGCCCTGGTAGATTTCATAACAGCACCGGGCTTTTAGGAGGTCATGGGTCATATGTTGTGGTTCATGGACACTATGACTCAAGCTAGTTTATTTCCAGTAGACCCAGCCACATCTCAGGTAGGAGGTGGAGCACAGACCCCTACTGCTCAAGCTCCGGGCATGCAGTTGTCGTATATCAGACCCCGGGTGCACTACCTATGGGCGGAGCCCAGCCAGTTGCCGCAGTTGCACCGGATCCTAGACCAGCTGCAAACAGCGATCCACAGAAGCTATTGGACAAATGGACTTGGCTACATCCTCCTATCTTCGGGGGCGAGCAACATGAGGACCCCCGAGACTTCATTGATCAGTACAGGGACAAAGTACAGGGACAAACTGCACAACATGAGGATATTTGAGTCCTACGGGGTGGTTTTTACAATTTCCGGCTGGAGGGAAGGGCTCGTAGATAATGGAAGTCTTATATTCTTGGCAGGACAGTGGGTTCTCCTCCCATGACTTGGTACAAGTTTACACAACTTCTCTTGGACAAGTATATTCCACCCTCTCAGAGAGAAGAGTTGCGAGATCAGTTCGAGCAGGCTCAAGCAGGGTCAGATGTCAGTGACCAATTATGAGGCAAGATTCTCTGAGTTGTCTCACCATGCACTTATGATACTTCCTAATAATGCAAAGAGAGTGCGGGGATTTATTGCTGAGTTGCACCCCAGTATTTGGGCTAGTATGGTCTGGAAGGTTGAGATGGGTACTGACTATCAGCTAGAGGTAGAGATTGCTTGGAGGATTGAGGGCTACCGCCCGAGAGGTAGAGAGCAGATGCAACAGGACAAGAGGACCCGATTCTCTAGAGAGTTTAGAGGTCCCCCGGCTAAGGGCATAGGTCAGTTTTGAAGGGGTCATCCTATCAGGCCCACATATCCAGCATCACCACCTCCTTGGGGTGCTCCAGCGCGACCCTATTTTAATGATATGCCAAAGAGTTCTTACCGCCCACCAGTTTATCAAGGTTCTTCCAGTGCCTATTTCAGTGCCATGACAGAGAGTTTATACCGCCCATCAGCCATTCAGGGTTCTTCTAGAGGGTATTTAGGCTAACAGGGTCAGACTTCAGGGTAGTAGTCTATGGTACCGAGAGGTTATTACGCGTGTGGAGATCCAGGTCACTTGAAGAGGACCTGTCCCAGACTTCGGGGCAAGGTAGTATAGTAGGGTCATTAGCCCATGATTGCAACACCAACCGTCCGACCGCCCAGAGGTGGGGGACAGGCAGGCAGAGACCGTCCTAGAGGTAGAGGCCAGGCAGGGGGAGGTCATCCAGCTACTATTTTGTTAGGTGGAGGCCAACCAGCCGGCGCTCCAGCCAGATTCTATGCTTTTTCGGCCAGACCAAATGCAGTGGCCTCATATACCGTGATCACATGTATTATTTCTGTCTGCGGTAAGGATGCTTCGGTGTTATTTGATCCAAGATCTACCTATTCATATGTGTCATATCAGTTTGCTTATTTCCTGGATATTCCCCGTGAGTCCTTGGGTACTCCTGGTTATGTGTCCACTCTTATGGGCGATACTGTGGTTTTGGATCGGATCTATCAGTCATGTGTGGTCACATTCTGTGGCTACGAGATTAGGGCGGACCTTCTGTTACTTGATATGACTGACTTTGAGGTCATCCTGGGCATGGACCGGTTATCCCCATATCACGTTATCCTTGATTGCCATGCCAAGACTGTTACCTTAGCAATGCCAGAGTTTCCTAAATTAGAGTGGAAGGGTTCGTTTATCAATACATCTAGTCGGGTTGTCTCTTTTCTGAAGGCTTGACATATGGTCGAGAAGGGTTGTTTGGATTATCTAGTCTATGTTCGGGATACCACCGCAGAGTCTCCGATGATTGAGTCAATGCCAGTAGTCCGGGAGTTCACCGATGTGTTTCCTTCTAACCTTCCAGGCATGCCACCATATCATGATATTAATTTTTGTATTGATTTGGCTCTAGATACCTAGCCTATATCTATCCCACTGTACCGTATGGCTCCGAAAGAGTTGAAAGAGCAGCTTGAGGAATTATTAGCAAAGGGGTTTTTCAGACCAAGTGTATCACCTTGGGGTGCACCAGTGTTATTTGTGAAGAAGAAAGATGAAACTATGCGGATGTACATTGATTACCGCCAGTTGAATAAAGTTACCATCAAGAATAAGTACGTGTTGCCGTGTATTGATGATTTGTTTGACCAGTTGCAGGGTGCTAGGGTGTTCTCACTACAACAAAAGGGGCTTTAGCGGCAATAAAAAAGGGCATTGGCGGTAATAATAATAGCCGCTATATCATTTACCGGTCACTAATGTTTAGCCACTGAAATTAGGGTCGGCAAAGCCTTTAGCGACATTTCTCACAAAAGCTGGTAAAAGGTCTGACTTATTGCCGCTAAATATCATTTGCTTTAACGGCAATTATTTGCGGCAATTATGATGACTGCTAAATCCAATCTAAAACGCTACTAATGCTCTTTTTATGTCAATTTTTATAGCCGCTAAATTCAAAATAATTGTCGCTAAAAGTCTACACCTTTAGCAGTAATTATTTTGTGGCAATTAGAATGGCTATAATATTCCTTCTGAAAATGTATTAGTATCTCCTTTTAGCATCCATTTTAATGGCTGATAAATTCAATTAAATTGCCGTTAAAAATTATCTTTAACAGCAATTATAATGGCTACAATATCCGCTGTAGAAACATTATAATTTTCCTTTTTATCATCTAGTTTTATAACCAATATATCTTGTTAAATTGTCAGTAAAAGTCACAAGCTATAACGACATTAGTTTAGCCACCATTAATAATAACTACTACATTCGTTCAAAAAATTATCAACATAATAAAACATAATAATATTGATTCATAAATACATAATGTATTTCATTAAATATTTAAAAATAAAAGGAAGTACTAATCCAAAAGATTAATATCACAATAACTTAAAACAAACTTATATTGTTAGAAGATAATGGCTAGTGTCTTAATTATATAGCTAATCCTAACAAATAATAGTCTTTAAATAATTTATGCAATGCTTCATCATATGGAGATCTTCCGCCCGCTAAATTATCGATCATCAGACTGTATGATCTGAAATTATAAAATAACTATGTCAATAGATGAAATATAATAGTCTTCAATTGGGATGTTTATCGAGCAAAAGTATTAAATTCATATATCATGGCATACATGTTTGATTTAGAGGAAAATAAGTGCCTTAATAATAGATTTTATAAGTTAAATAGAGCTCAGACTAGTTGGACTATCAGATTAGCTTTTACAAGTATATGATTGTTGTACATGTATACAACAACTATTATACCTCAATCCCATGCTAGTTGGAGCTTGCTTTGTAAATCACTCACTATTCATTTGGACTCTTAATAGAAGAAAATTTGTATCAACATAGTGAATGCGTGATTCAAGCTTCTAGCTTCCTCTTTTTCAAGAAAATATCTTTATAAACTTCCAGCTTCCATAAGCAATGATCTCCTCTTGTCCCATCTATAGATGAATTACCAAGTGTTCAAATTTGACTATATCAAGTAAATCAGGAAAAAAATTCCTACAAACTATATAGGAGAAACAATCTTTAGTATATCCATAATAATGGTAGATTTTTTCACAACTCAAAAAACATAAAACAAAGAAGAATCATCTAAAACAATCTGATAATACCTGAATATAGAAGAACATGGGACGGTTGGGCACAAGCCTCGGGAAATCAATGCATGTTGATTGCCTTTCATTGATGGTTTGGAATGTAACTTCATAAAAGCTATTTGATGGAAATTCAGATAATGCAGGATGCATACGATATTGTACCTGGAATTACAAACAAACAGACAACATAATCAAAATTAGTAATGGAATACAAGAATTTTGATGTTTTACAGAGTTAAAAAATAGCTAAATAAAGATAAAGAGTACTTTAAAAGAGGAAGTGACCAGGCAACTCTAGGTCCAAGGAAACAAAATAGAAAAAAACGAGATGAGCAAGAGGGGATTAATAATTATTGCTTGGAAAGCAAATAAAAGCAGTTAGAATGAGAATCATAGAAACTCAAAACAGCTCAGATACACAAGCTACACTAGATAATGACATAACTAAATAACATAATACTACATGAAGCATAGAAAAATCAGAAAACCTTAAAACTAGCATGATCTATTGCAGCTCCGCCACATAAAAAAAAAGGTATGGGGAAGTGGCAGATTAGTGAAGAAAAGTTAAAATACCAGGAATATCTTACTCCACAAACCTCCCCCCTCCCCCCTAAATAAAATAGCAAAATAGACTTCTCAAGTCTTCATACATGACTAAAAAGCACTTCTAACTACTGTGCCAACTACATGGGAAATAAGAGAATAACTGAAAAGAGAGAATCTAAAAAATTTAACTTCAGCCACTGCCAACCCTGATAGACATGTTAACACATCAACAGACAGGCAATCACCTGTAACCTAATTGGCTTCACTCTTAAAAATACAAGCACAAATAAAAATTGAGCAAGTCTAGCACGTGTCGCTTTCTTGCACATAATGACTGGTCCAAGTTGGCAGTGGTCACCGACAAGAATAGCCTAGCACAAAACTCACAGTAAGATCCAATATTATAATATACTTTAGTATGACATTTTTTCATAAATGAATGTCAACATGACATTAGTTTCAATACTGACCTGTTTTCCACCAAGAACCAAAGGAATATGACATTCGGGCTCAGTAACCTGAGTGGATTCATCATAAGCACCTACCAAGAAGTTTAACACAATTGAAATATTAAAACAAGCAAGATTCCAGAATGAGTACATAAGAACAAAAATAAGAAACTAAAGATCTAAAATAGTTAGGAAATTCTCAAATCTTTAGTAATAAGGTTAGGTACTTTGGGTTAGGTAATCACTTTGGGTTACTTTGGGTTAGGTAATCACTTTGGGTTAGGTAATCACTTTAATAGCAGAGATATGAAATTTTGAGCATATATTGATCGATTTATGTAATGTTTGACTAGTTCAGGGTCGTTTGGCATCAAATTTGGAGAATTTAGCGCATTCTTGAATTAGGAAGTAGGCTTTCAGACGAGGTAAGTCACTTTTCTAACCTTGTAAGAGGAAATTTACCCCATATGTAAACTTAATTAATATGTATGGTTATTTGTGGGGGCTATGTACGTACGAAGTGACGAGAGTCCGTACGTAGCTACTATTCATGTTTATGTCCCGGTAGTTTTAGGTTTACACTATATTTTATGGATACCGTTATTTGATTATGTTTGTTGATTTTATCAAATGGAACTAAGTTGAGGATTTTTAAGGATTTAAAAGCTTCAAGTTGAATTGTCTTTGTTTATAAAAGAATGAAGAAAAGGGTTATGATTTATTGATAAAGTTATATTTGACCGCGTCGTATGTATGATCCGCGAGCGGGGTATTACCTTTTACTATTCCCATGGTTCTAGCTGTTCAACCCTCGGTAGTGCACAATTTATATTTATGTTGGATCAGGCCCAACGTCCTCGGTGGTATTAATGTGTGATAATAGAATTGGAAGTTTGTTTTATAATTGATATAAATTCATTATTTGTGTGATCATATGTTTTAAGGGAAGGAAGTGAATTAAGCTCTTAATTATGGTGAAGACTTGCTCAGTTATATTTTGATCTGAGTCTTGTTGTTATATATCATGCTTAATTAGAATTTCATATTATCATGTTATTGACCCTAGTAAGTGTCGGAGTTGACCCCTCGTCACTACTTCTTCGAGGTTAAACTAGATACTTACTGGGTACATATTATTTATGTACTCACGTTACACTTCTATACCTAATTGTACAAGATCTGAGCTATCTTGTTACCAGTCTGGTACGCAGTTTTGATCCCCTTCTTGAGACTTCACGGTGAGCTGCATTCCGAGCTATTTTGCAGCAGCTGGAGTCTCTCTTATGCTTTATTTTTCTATCTATTTCATTTCAAATAGTAGGCTAGTATTCTTTTTTATATTCTACTAGATTGACCACATACTTGTGACACCAAGTCTTAGCACACACACTAGTAGATTTATGATTTTGGTATTGTTTACATGACTATGGCTTGTACTCGTGGCTTCCGTTTAATTTTTGTCACATTGGTAAATTTCTAAATCTTTTAACAAACGTAAAAAGTTTTTTATCCACTTAGTAATTTGACTAAATGGGAAATCATTGGTTTGATCAGTTTTGGTTTGCCTAACAACGGTGTTGCACACCATCACGACCTATAATGGAATTGGGTCGTGACATACATGCCAATATCATGTAGGATATAGGTGATCCATGTGAGCTCAGTTGTAGTGGAAGCTAATGCTCTATATTCTGCTTCTGCAGTAGACCTAGCTACTGTATGTTGCTTTCTTGAAGACCATGAAATGCAGTTTGCTCTTAGGTAGATAGTGTAGCCTGTAGTTGATCTCCTTGTTAAGGAATAACCAGTCCAATCTGCATCTGAAAACCATATAATTTGAGAGGCGATTGTTATATAAATCTCAGACCATAGTCCAATGTACCTTTGATTTATCTAAGTATCCTTTTTACTCACTGTAAATATACTTCATTAGGATTTTGTATTAATTGACTAGCCAGATTTACTGCATGTGTTATATCTGTTCTAGTAAGTGTAAGATACCGCAGACTGCTAACAATGCTTCTGTAGAGTGATTGATCAACTGGATTCCCAACTGCTTCCTGCAGTCCATGTTTTTGAGCTAAGGGCGTCTTTACTTTCCTGGCATATATCACATCAGTTTTCTTCAACAAGTCAGTTGCATACTTGCTTTGGTTTAGATGAATACCACCTGTGAAGTATGTAACTTCAATGCCTAAGAAAAAGTTCAAGGAACCAAGATCCTTAATAGCAAACTCTCTTCCAAGCTGCTGAATTATCTCAGAGATATGCTTAGAGTTATTTCTTGTTACAATGATATCATCTACAAAAATAAGTAGAAGTATATCCCCTTTTTGCAGTGTAGAATAAACAGAGAAGAATCTGCTCGACTGCACTTAAAACCAAGGCGAAGAAGATACAAATTAAACTTCTCAACCTGGCTCTAGGTGTCTGTTTCAATCCGTATAATACTTTCTTTAGTAGGCACACATGATCTGGATATTTAGGATCAATGAATCCTGGAGGTTGGGACATATAAACTTCCTCTTGTAAGGAACCATGAAGAAATGCATTCTTTACATCTAGTTGTCTTAAAGGCCAACATAGTGACATGACAATTAACAAAATAACTCTTATTCTGGTGGCTTTAACAACCGGACTAAAAGTTTTCTCAAATCTACTCCTTCAAGTTGAGAATATCCCTTTACGACTAGTCTAGCTTTGTATTTTTCTATATCTTCATTTGGTTTTATCTTTGTTCTAAAAACCTATTTAGAGCCTACTACATTCATATCTGCATTCTTGGGAACAAGTGTCTAGGTTTTATTTCTATTAAGTGCATCTAATTATTCTTGCATTGCTGCTCTCCAGTGAGGGATAAACAGTGTTTCATTTACTGATTTTGGTTCAATAATACCTCCTTTTGCTTTACATAGTAAGATATAGGAAATTGGCAATGTTTTTGCTTTGCATCTGGTTACCATAGGATGACCTTTTTCTTCATTTGATTGATCCTGCTAGGGAATTGTAGCATCCCGAGTTGATTTATTCTCAAAGAAATGTGAGAAATCCACCTCAAGTTGAATGCTTGTGGAGCTTCCACAGAAAATATCTTAAGTTCTTCCTTGGGACCAGAACTAGTTTCAGCATCACCATCTTGTTCTTTTACTGAAACAACATCGCAATCTTCATTTGAAAAGGCATCACCTTCTTGTTCTTGATCATCACCATCTTGTTCTTGAACATCAACATGCTCATCATTTTCATTATCTTGAGTCTGAACGACATATACATGTTCAAGATCTATATCTGCAATTGAAGGTGACGAATGTGTTGCCTGATTATCAGGTAACACTTCCCCCGAAAGCTGAGATGGTGTCTCTACAACATCTAAATTTGGAGAAACATCAGAGTTATAAGCCTTAGAAAAAAACTCAAAATATGTTGCCATATGACTGAAATCAGCTGTGTTGCCTCCTTGTTTGTACATCTGAGCATATGGCAGTGTTTGTTCATCAAAGACAACATGCCTGGACACATAAACTCTCCTGCTAGTTGGATGATAACACCTATACCCCTTGTTAAGACTACTATAACCAATGAACACACAAGGATATGTCTTGGGCGAAAATATATTTTTGCCTTTCAAATATGGAAAACATCTACAACCAAATACCTTCAAACTATTATAGTCTGGATGTTAACTAAATAATTTGAAGAATGGTGTTTGCATTTTGAGCACAGAGGATGGCAATCTATTTATCAGATAGAGTGCAGTTAAAAAGGCTTCAACCCAAAGAAATAGAGGTAACTTGGCATGAAATAACATTGTCAAACCAGTCTCTACTATATGTCTGTGCTTTCTTTCTACAATGACATTTTATTTCAGGTGTATTTGGACATAAAATGTGATTCACAATACCACAATTGTCCAAATGTTTAATAAAATCAATTTTACAAAATTCTCCTCCACCATCACATTGGAAATTTTTTATATTCCTTGAGAATTGGTTTTCTTTTTTGGAACTTAAGAAATGTTTCAAAGAATTCAGACTTTAGTTCTCAAGGGATAAATCCAGGTATACCTGGTATTATCATCAACAAAATAACATAATACTTCATATGTTGGGATGATTCAACAGGAGCAAGACCCCATAAGTCACAATGAATTTGTAACAAAGGTTCTTTCATAATCTTATTTTTTGAATCAAATGACAATTTACATTTTTTTCCCTAGTTGAGAGCTAATACAAATTGTAGGATTCTTATTCCAACTACTAACATTAAGGCACTGATAGTTATTTAAAACTTTTATTGATTTAAGGTTTGGATATCCAAGTCTTGTGTGCAAGATACCATCTGAATCCTTCCAACTTTGTATTGCTGCCAAAGCCTGCAAATTGTTATCCTCTAATGCATACAATTCATTCTTCTTAGTTCCTTTGGCCAGTAGCATCCTTGTTTTCTTGTCCTTTACAACAAAATCAGAATTAGAAAACTCAATTGTGTAGGCATTGTCCTTTGTTAGCTTACTAACTGAGATAAGATTCTTCTTAAGTTCAAGTACTTCAAGTATTTCATTTATTTTTAATCCAGACAGTTTTGTACTTCCAACATGTATTATACCAAGTTCCGAGCCATTTCTTACTACAATTCTGTCCTTTCCTTTATAAGGTTTGAATTTTGACAGACTGGCTGTGGAGTTTGTCATGTGAGTGGTTGCACCTGAGTCAACATACATGTTCTCATTCTAATCTTTCTCATTTTGCAGGTTCATTGTGGCAAGGTCTTGAGGAAGGTCTTTTGTTGCCTGATAGGAGAAATCCCACCTATATAATCACTTAAGAGTCATATGATTGTTCCTTCCACATATCTAACAAGCTACAGTCTCTTTCATTTTCTATTTGTTTTGATTCTGAGCAGCCTGAGTGCCTTGACCAGCAAGTCGAAAACCTCTTCCCCTGGATGAAAAATTTTGATTTCCTCTTCTTTGTGAGAAACCTCCACGGCCTCTATTTCCATTTTCTCTTTGCACTTGAAAAGCCATGTTGTAGTTTGTCTGTTGATTATCTTCTTCATCTTCTCTCATAGAATTTACAAATTGATTCAAAGTGGGATAAGGAGATTTGCCTAACATCACAGTCCTAAAAGTCTTATATTTTGGACATAATCATCTGGAAAAGTTAATCACTTTGCTATCTTTGTCCACAGGCTTGTGTATGGCTGTTAAACAATTACAGATGTTCTTGAACTCCTTAAGATATTCATCATTTGTTCTGGAACCAAGTTTGATGTTCTGCAACTATTGTTTGAGTTGAAATTCCTTATTTTTTTGTTGCCCGATGATAAGTTTCCTCAATGCCGTCCCAAATCCTTTGCTGAGGAACATCCAACAATCAGGTACATACTTTCTTCTGTCATTGTACCTGAGATCCAACTTAACAGCAAGACATCCTTTTCCTACCAAGCATTCATCACTTCTATAATTTCAGCAAGTGGTTGATCCTCCACCCACAGTCACAATAATGCTTGACTCTGCTTCGCCTTCTTTGATAAAAATAGTCAGCTTCATGGCTTGAATCAATTGCAAAATTTGGGTGCGCCAAATATAATAGTTTGATGGCTTCAACTTTATTGGGCATGAGGCAAGGAGGTGGTGAAGTGAGGTAGTTGCGAGTGTGGTTGATGGGGTTGGTGTTTGGCTTGATGAAGAGGAGTTTGTCATTTTTTGAGATCTTGAGTAGAGTTGTGCAATGGAGAGCAAAAACTCTGATACCATGTAAAAACTTAGTTATTTTGGAGAAGAGAATATGCATGTATTCAGTATATTACAGTGAGTACATTAAGCCTATATTTATACGCACAAACAGATGACTGCCTAGATGTTAAACTCTTCGTAGGATACATTAAGTTCTACTCTACCTCAAATACAATAAGATCTTGGATAAAGATCTTGTATCTTTATCAATATCAATTAATAACTAACTAGATAGGAACATATATTTCTAACTCTTATCCATATCTTCAACAGGGGGAAGGGGTGAGTGAGGACAGTAGCATAAACAAATATTTTCCTAAAAAGTATTTTCTGCTTTCTAACCAAACACTAAAAAATATTTTCCGAAAAAGTTTTCCACTCACCAACCAAATAAAGGAAAATAAGTCGTAAAACCACTCATTTTTCATGAAATTATTTTTAGGAAAACTTTTCCACGAAAAATATTTTTCTTCGTACCAAACACACCCTTGGTCTTAATATATTTTCTTCTAAGCTCTTTGATATGACAACCATTCTATTGAATCAATATGCATTTAATGACCACCTATCGTTGTGGTGGGGTAGATATGATTCCTAAAAATCTATAATTCGATCTCTGAAAAATTAAGATAATATAAAAATAATTCTTTTGTTACGTAAAAATCCTAAAAATGATTCCTTACACGAAATCTTTTTGAATAAACCAAAAAAGATCATCAATCTATCATATATTCTTTGTACAAAGACAATCAATGTAAATATGCACAAAAAATTTCGTATTCACGCAGGATCCAGGAAAGGCCCACACTATAAGGTGTGTTATGTAGACAATCTACTCTAATATAGTATTAGTGACTGCTTCAACAGCTCGAACACGTAACCTATAGATTACACGAAGACAAATCTACCGTTGCTTCGAAGCTCCCCTACATGGATCTCTAGCTAGATAACTATATTTACATGAAAACGTGCTTAAATTGAGTACAAACATTACTACTTGTAAGTTAACTTTTTGAGTTTATTCTCATTTTAGAATTTGTGAAAATTAAAATGGGAATTAGGCTTGAAATAATAGTGAAGCTTTCCTTCTTTCATTTTTCATCTTTGTCTTTTGTTTGACTCTTTGGTTGTTCTTGTGCTCCAGATATTGTACCAGACTACATATCCTGCATTAGGCAAAATAGCACATTTTCAGATGTAGATATAGTTGAACAAAAAAGAGTTGAATAATTATTTTAAATGAACAATTATATTTATATGTATATAGTAATATATTTGGACGAACTCAATGAAGTTTCTACATTCATCGTTGCTTCTGTTTTTACTACACAATGACAAAATAATATTTAAAGTTGGCATAAACCTTCATAGTAAAAATTTACTCATATCGAGTGTTTATACTAAATTATAGCAGCATAACATGCTGTCGAGCAAAAAATTAACTCAATCAATTATAGTTTATATATTTTCACTTTATAAATCACTTGTTCATGATAAGTTGATATGATTTAGCGTATATATTTAATACAAACAAGTTTTTATACCATAATCTTTTTACATCCACAAAAGTACAAACTTTTTGTTAAGAGATTGAGACCACCATAGTTGCAAACAAGCTCAAGGAAGAAGGGAGAGGGAAAATAGAATTCTACTGTTCCATTGATTTTCGAATGAATAACAAGAGGAGTACATACTCTGTTAGATACACATCTAACCGACTACAACATCCTTAACTTACAGTAGTCACTATATGATTGGACAACCAACTAACTTTAACCACCTACTTAACACCCTCCTTCAAGCTGATGGTTTGAAGATATCCTTCAATCCCAACTTGGACATTAAGTGATCATGTTGCAGTATTCCTAAGCTCTTGGTGAGAAGATGAGTCTTCACAATACCATGTATGATTTTCTCTCGTATGAAATGGCAATCAATGTCTATGTGTTTGGTCCTTTCGTAAAATATTGGATTAGCTGCAATTTGGATTGCAACTTTGCTGTCACAAAAAAAAATCAACTAGCAGATTCACATCAACCCCTAACTCTTTGAAAAGTCTTGTGAGCCAACTTATGTCGACAACTGTAGAAGCCATACTTTTGAATTCAGCTTCAGTAGAACTCCTTGAAACTGTGTCTTGTTTCTTAGATTTCCACGAGATCAAGGCATTCCTAAACTTAACTAGGTAGCATGTTATTGATTTCCTGGTCCGTAAGCACCCTCCCCAATCCGAGTCACAATATGCTTCTAGCTTATCTGATCATTCTAAAGGCATCAGTAGACCGAGACCTGGAGAAGTTTTGACATATTTCACAACCCTCACGGCAGCTTCTCAGTGAGACTGCTTAGGCTTGTGCATAAATTGACATAGTAATTGTACTACAAATGTTATATCAACTCTGGTTATTGTAAGGTATAATAGCCTCCCTACCAGTCTTTGATATGCACCTATATCATCAAACAACTTGTCTTCACACTCAGGTAATCCTACAACAGTATCATACTCAACAGATGTAAACTTCCCTCCCTGGCTTACAAAACCTTGAGGCACATCCATGTACACCTCCTCTAGAATCTCACCATGCAAGAATGCATTGTGAACATCCATTTGAAAAAGAGGCTAATGCTTGGATGCTACAACTGCAATTACTGACTTACAGTCACCATTTTGGCTATATGTGATAAATTTTCTGTCTAATCAAGCCCTTCCTTTTGACTGTAACCTTTATCCACCAACCTAGCTTTGTATCTTTCAACCTCACCTGAAGTTGTATACTTTACTTTGAACCTCTATTTGCATCTAGTGGGAACCTTACCAGCATGCAACTTCACTATAGACCAGGTGTATATCCTTTAAAGCTGATATTCCAACTTTCGTAGTTGCAATCCATTTGGGATTCTTGATAGCTTCAATATAGGATTGTGGCTCCACAATAACAGAATAAGAAGATAGAGCTTTGGCATAGGAGTCAGACACATTCTTATAGCTATATGCTGAAAGAGGATAAGAGCAATTAGCTTTGCCTTGAGGATTGGTAACATAATCTTTTAACCAGATATGAGGTTTACAAGTTCTCCCAGATCTTCTAGGAGGTGAAGTTCCTACCAAATGATTATTGGTTGTAGAGGCCTGGTAAGTAGACTGATCATGAGTAGATTCAACTAATGATTCTGGCTTAACCTCAACAGCTGCTTGAGTGGATTGGTATAGACTGCGCTGAGTTGATTAAGTAGAAATAGGAGATGATGTAGGAAAAGCTGAGGATATAGAAGAAGGTATAAGAGGAGATATAGAGGTATCATTAGGCAGTGACACTTGAGGCATGTCAATTGCAAGAAACAAAGAAGGTAGAGAAGATGGATGTTGACAAGGGAATACATTTTCTTTGAACAGAACATCTCTACTTACTAAGAACTCCTTGGTATGGATGTTGTACCCCATGTATCCCTTTTGAGTCATAGAGTAGCCAAGGAAAACAGCTAGTGAGGCTCTAGGTGAAAATTTGTCATCCCTTTTTACATCAGTCACATAACCTAGGCAACCAAAAATCCTCATGTGGACCAAGGAAAGAGAATGACCAAATAATAGTTCAAAGGGAGTCTTTCCTTGTAACACTTGTGTTGGAAGTCTGTCAATGATATAGACTCTAGTTGATACACATTCTCCCCCCCCCCCCAGAACCTCAGCGGAACACCTACTTGAAACCTCAGTGTCTTGGATCAATGAAGCATGTCTTTATACCTCCTCTCAACTACTCCATTTGCTGTGGAGTATAGACACAAGAACTTTGATGAACAATACCTAGAGACTGCACCAATTCTGTCATCTGTGAGATGAAAAACTCACAACCATTATTTGTTCTCAGATATTAGACAGTACAAGAATAGACAATGACAATAATCATTTCAGCTTTAGAGGGAAACAAGAAAATCCAGGTAAACTTGGAATGATCATCCACTAATGTGAGGAAGTACTTCTTCCCATCATGAGTAGGTATCCTATAGGGAACCCAAACATCAGCATGAAGAAAATGAAAGTATGCAGTAGAAATAGAAGTACTAGGAGGAAATGTAAGTCTTGTTTGCTTAGAAATAGGAGAGACATTACATTGCTTAGTCTCACTATTAATTTAAATGTTGAAAATAGCTTAGCTTTCTCAGAACATCAATTGGCACATGACCTAACCTCCTATGCCACAGAGATACATTTGATCTATCATCCTTTATTGAAGGATCTTCCAATATTTGACTTATTATTTTCTCCTCCACTTGATTGATCTTTTTTGCCAGATATGTAGATGTAAAGACCTTTATCCTCTTTACCAATCCCCATCACTCTTTCATTGAAGAGATCCTGGAAAAGGCAGAAGTCAGGATAGAACAAAGCTAAGCACCTAAGCTCCTTTGTTAATTTTGAAACAGACACAAGGTTATATTTGAAGTCTAGTATGTGTAGCACATTGGTAAGTTTTTGGCCTTGTAGCACATTTGTCGATCCTGTATGACTTACACTTTCTATTCTTCCTGTAGGCAGTGTACTTTTCCAATACTGGATTCATCAACAGTCCTAGATTCTTCTAGAACTTTAAGACACTTTACCATGTGATTAGAAACACCTGTATCAACTATCCACCTAACCTCAACTTCAGTAACTATAGAGGGTGAGATCATACCTGCAGATATAACATTATTTTGTTGATCGCCTTCGCTTGTAGAGGCGATACTAGACTTGCCTAACAAATGCAAAATCTGATTGTACTAGTCAACTGTAAACTGAGGTACTCCTACAATTACTCCTTGGCCACCCTGACTAGTTGAAGTAAGGCTACTCTGCTGAGAATGTCCTACACAATTAGCTACATCCTCAAAGCTTCCAATACTTGTCTAAGACATTGTGTGTTGAGAAGCATCGTTACGTCCAATCTTCTTTTTTGGCATGAGTCTGCAGGGTAGCCATGAAGCTTGTAGCACGTATCCCTTGTGTGACCCTTGTAATTGCAATAGTCACAAAATATATTATTCTTCTTAGGCTTATAGCTAGTTGAAACTTGAGGAGTTCCTTTTCCACTAAACATAGCTATTCCCTCATTTACTGCAGAAATTTGAGCAAAGTTAGCCACAGATCTTCTACTATCTTCTGCTATTATCATAGAATAGGCTTTGTTTATAGTTGGAGTAGGACTCATCATCATAATCTGGTTGCTAGAATGAGAATAAGTCTCATTCATAACCATTAAAAACTGCAACAGCCTGTGATTGCCAAAATGTTCTGCATATCTCTTTGACTCCTAACAACCACAACCAGGACAAGGCAGTGCATCAAACTCTGCCCAAAGCTCCTTCAACTTTGAGAAATACACTGACACGAATGAAATGTCTTGAGATAGAGTAGCAATGTGTCTGTGCAGAAATAGAATTCTGGATCCATTTACTTTGTCAAAACTTTTTCTAAGATCAGCCCACACCTTCTGTGCACTAGATGCATACATCATGCCACTTAGCAACTCATTACTAACTGAGTTCGTGATCCATGACAAGACTATGACATTACATTTTTCCCACATTTCATTTAAAGAAGGGAAAAATTTATCCTTAGTGTATCTCTACCATCAACAAACCCTAACTTGCTCTTGCCAAGTTGACTGATTCGCATAGAACTACTCCATTGGGCATAATTCTTATGTCCAATTAGCTTAATTGAGATAAGAGAGCTACCTGGAGTATCGCATCTACCTGGAGTATCGCATGATTGAAGGAACAATGGATGTTGTTGATCGATGACTACAAAAGTTGTGAATCCCTCTGGATGTCCAGTGTTCAAATCAGCTGTGTCTGAACCCCTAGGTGAGTTGTTTTCCTCAATCGACGTTGATGATCGAATCAAGCTTGGTGAATTGATTCACTAGAAACAGAGATTCTCCTGTTATAAGACAATTCAAATCCTAACTCGAATGAATTGATAACGAGCTGAAATGAAAGAAAGAATTGAGTTGTATCGACTAAGAAGTGGTTCGACTTAGCTTGATAACTATGAGAACGACGGAGCTTGAATCGATTACGTCGGCTCTGATGCCATGCTAAAAGATTGAGATCAGCATAGCTGCAGAGAAGCTAAAGGAAGAAGGAAGAGGGAAAATGGAATTCTACTGTTTCATTGAGTTTCGAATGAATAACAAGAGGAGTACATACTATGTTACATACACATCTAACCGACTACAACTTTCTTAACTTATAGTTGTCACTACATAATTGGACAGCTGGCTGGCTAACTAACTAACTAACTAACTAACTCTAACCACCTACTTTATACTTTTCTACTTTCCTTAACGGGAATTTTTTGAGGAAGAAAAAAATGACAAAAATCCATTTGAATATACTTTTTTTTAAAAACTATTTTCTGAAATAAAAGGGCAAAGTGGAAAAATACAAAAATATAATAAGTAAAATAAAAGGAGCACGACAAATAGGAATCGAACACGACGCACCAAATCAGCAAAGAACGTTCGTTGGCAGAGAAGCAAAGAAAAAGACTTCCTTTTCCTTTGAGCCAAAACTAAAGCCAAAAGCTTTGAGAAGAGGGCTAAAAAGAAGAACCCCAAAAAAAGAAAGAAAAAAAGAAGGTCCAAAGCCAAAGGCAAAATAATAAATAAAGAAAACATCTTTCAAATTTCATTCATCACAACAACAACAACAAAAAATCTCTCTCTTCAGGTCAGTTTCAAAGATCTCATTTTTTCTGCTTTTAGATGTTTAATTTATTTTCCCCCCTTTGTTTGATAGATCTATGGATTGTTTCGAGAATTAGGTATTATTGTTTATTATTGTTGTAATTATGGAATTAGTTGTTTTGTGAGTTGATTTGTTTGTTGTTTAGAGATCAGCTTTGCTGGGTTAATTTTATTTTGGGGGGTTTATTTCTTTTTGTTTTTAGAGAATTATTTGATAATATGGTGGATAAAATGATTGTCTGTGGTTTTTTGAGAAGGGTATCACATAGACTATTGAAAAATTGAGTCTTTGGAGTTATAATTACAAAAAAAAAAAATTGAGTCTTTGGAATTACAATTACAAAAAAAAAAAAAAAATTGAGTCTTTTGCTTTGGAGTTACAATAAAGAAAAAATTGAGTCTTTGGAGTTGTTTTCTTCATAATAATTAGGTATCTTTAAGGATGTTGAAGTTTTGTGAAACCTTTTTTTGCTTACTTGGGTGTTACCTTGTTTTTATATGCTGTGGGATTGGAAAAATTGGTGCTTTTTGCATTTGTCTTAAATGATGTTGAAGTTTTATGAGTAACCTTTTGATTCCTTCGGTTTTATGTTGCTTGTACGTGCCGTGGAGGTGGAGAATTGCTTGTGGTTGTATATTGGTCCTATTGGAAGCTAGAATTAGGCATATTAACTCTCAAAGTAAAGCCAAGTTGTTGTTTTTGGTTTTCTACTTTGATAGGTGTTGCTGTTAGAACATATTTTTTTGTCAAATTGAACATGTGAGATGAGTCTGAACATTTTAAAAGACGGTGTTCAAGGAATGTTTGAGTATAAGTGTGATAATGTTGCTTGTTTTGCATTAGCATAGTTGTGAATTTGATCCAGTTTTAAGTTTACACCAGAAATCTTTTGGCCTTCGTAACTTCTGTTGTGCCGATCTTGCACTTTCCTAAATTTTGTTAGTCAGTTTCTTTTGATTTTACAAGGTTTTCTGTTGGTTGTATCTGATGCACCTGACTGTGTTCTCTTTATCTTGTGTTCTTATGTTGTGCGAAGAAGGGCTCCTTCTGAGGATTAGTTGAATAATCTTGTTTAGACATAGTTTAGTTACCTAATTTTGGTAAGATTATGCTTGTTTTTGTAGCTGGCGGAGCGGAGGAACTTTTTTCTTCTTCTTTTATATTGTTCTTTTCTCTGAAAAGGAAGGTGCAGGAAGCTTAGTTGTTTTATTGAAGAGGTGAAGTGAGTTTAGATGGGATCGTGGTGCATAAATGCAGACAATTAAAATCTAGGTTCAGTCTGTCAGTGATGTAACACATTGATTTAAAGTGCTATGAGAGTGTTATAGGGCAGTGTTATCAAAGGCGTGCTTAAGCTTGCGAGTGTTATAGGGCAGTGTCATCAAAGGCGCGCTTAAGCTTGAGAGTGTTACAGGGAAGTGTTATCAAAGGCGCGCTCAAGCCCTGCAGCGAGGCTCAAAACATGTTATAGGCCAGTGTTATCAAGGCTCGCTTAGCGGGCGCTTCAGTGTTGTCATCAAGGCTCTAAGGTATACTTTTCCTTGCCAATGAGCGTAATCCTAAAGAAGCGACACTAACCAATTGATATTTTACTTATATCATAAATTTTCTTCAGTTTCTTTGTCAATATATTTGGTATTCACGCTTCTAGATATTAGTCTTGGACTACACGTACATATTTGTCGTTTTTTTCCATTTAGGCTTTTCTTTATTAAAGCCCACGCTTCATTTACGCTTGGGGCTTAAAACCCCAACAAATCTTAGAGCTTTTTTGCGCTTTTTGCCTTTGATAACACTGTTATAGGGTAGGAAGATACTTAACAAAGTGAAAGCAAGTCCTATGGAACAATTGTGAGACAAGTAATATTATATGGGTGTGAATGTTAGTCTCCAACGCAGCACATATCTACAAGATGAATGACATACAAAGTGTGGAAGTTTAGGTGGATCTACAAGCATATAAAATTTGACAAGATCAAGGATGATTAAACGAAAAAGATTATAGATGATCACATCCTATATAGGGTGCAAATAGTGCGTCTACAGGATAAGGTGAGATAAGGTCATCATTCAGCTGAGATGGTTTGGTCCTGTCGACTGTCGTAGATCGACCTTTCATATGCACTGCTCTGTAAGTGTGACAATTTGATGAAAATCACTTGGAGAGAAGCGGCCTCAAAAGCTAAGGATAGGGCACAACAGAAGCAAAGGCTGATCTATATAAGCAATACCAACTAGTTGGATTAAGGCTTAATTATTGTTACACTTAAGTTAGAGTGTTAGATCAAGTGTTCATTAGGTGCTCTTTTACTTCGGTTAGAAACTCATATATCCATGTTAGGATACATGTGAGATTAAGGAAAATTTGGTTTCAGAAAACCTCGAAGTTGTCTTGAAATACAATTTTTTTCCGTTCAGGATTTAGTTGTAGTTTCTTGGTAACGTTTATCTGTAGATGAATCTTTTGCAGGAAAGTTGACGATATGGAGCATGACGAGACAGGATGCCAATCCCATCCAGAAGGCCCTATCTTGTGCATTAACAACTGCGGTTTCTTTGGAAGTGCTGCAAACATGAATATGTGCTCCAAGTGTTACAAGGACACTATTTTGAAACAGGAACAAGCAAAGCTTGCAGCAACATCAATTGAAAACCTTGTGAATGGATCAACTGCTAGTGAGAAGGGGCCAGTCGTTGTTGGCCCTGTAGACGTGCAAGCTGCCGCGCTGGAAACAAAATCTGTTGTCGCTTTGTCATCACCTCCATCTTCAAGTGCTGGCGAGGCTGCTGAATTGAAGGCTAAGGTGGGTCCTAGTCGGTGCAGCTCTTGCAAGAAAAAGGTTGGTTTGACTGGATTCAAATGCCGCTGTGGTAACCTTTACTGTGGATCACACCGCTACTCAGACAAACATGACTGCCAGTTTGACTACCGCTCTGCTGGTCGTGATGCCATAGCGAAGGCCAATCCTGTTGTGAAGGCAGAAAAACTTGACAAGATCTAGAACGGGTTATTGGTCTCAAATTTGGTGCTTTCCTTTTAGTTCAAAGAGGACTTCCTCTGATTGGCTACCTATCACAGGAAATTTGAAAAACATCTACAGGCGGAAGAACTCCTGTTCATTGTCATAGGTAGAATTTGTTTGTTGACTCCAGTTTCAAGTCTTTGTATGTATTGGTTTGGTCAATATGAATTAGGTTTGTTATATGTCATTCTTGTTCACATGGCTAACATCCATGGAAATTGTAATTTGGCAATGTAAATTATTCGCATGGATCTTCTATCTGGCTTCACTTGCTCCAATGTGTAGTGTGTTATGTGTTATCTCTAAATTACCTTGCTTTCTTGGTGTTCTGTGTCGCTTTTGATCTTTTTAATAGACCTGTTTTACTACTGGATTTACCTATATAACAACAACAACCTACTATAATCCCACAAGTTGGGTATTGGGAGGTAATGTGCACGCAAAACCTTACCCTGGGTGTTAGAGAGGCTGTTTCTGATTCGATTTACCTATAGTGGTTATTTTAGTGTTTATGTGTGGCATGTGTTTTGGGCTAATCATGTTTTGTGAGTGCACATGAGTTTGAATGAGCTTGCTTTTCAGTTGGTTGTTGTTGTTAGAGAGGCTGTTTCTGATTCGATTTACCTATAGTGGTTATTTTAGTGTTTATGTGTGGCATGTGTTTTGGGCTAATCATGTTTTGTGAGTGCACATGAGTTTGAATGAGCTTGCTTTTCAGTTGGTTGTTGTTGTTAGAGAGGCTGTTTCTGATTCGATTTACCTATAGTGGTTATTTTAGTGTTTATGTGTGGCATGTGTTTTGGGCTAATCATGTTTTGTGAGTGCACATGAGTTTGAATGAGCTTGCTTTTCAGTTGGTTGTTGTTGTTAGAGAGGCTGTTTCTGATTCGATTTACCTATAGTGGTTATTTTAGTGTTTATGTGTGGCATG
This sequence comes from Nicotiana glauca, assembly GCA_026770625.1. NCBI lineage: Eukaryota > Viridiplantae > Streptophyta > Magnoliopsida > Solanales > Solanaceae > Nicotiana > Nicotiana glauca. Next base: position 34,027 of record MU769634.1, read on the forward strand.
TGTTTTGGGCTAATCATGTTTTGTGAGTGCACATGAGTTTGAATGAGCTTGCTTTTCAGTTGGTTGTTGTTGTTAGAGAGGCTGTTTCTGATTCGATTTACCTATAGTGGTTATTTTAGTGTTTATGTGTGGCATGTGTTTTGGGCTAATCATGTTTTGTGAGTGCACATGAGTTTGAATGAGCTTGCTTTTCAGTTGGTTGTTGTTGTTAGAGAGGCTGTTTCTGATTCGATTTACCTATAGTGGTTATTTTAGTGTTTATGTGTGGCATGTGTTTTGGGCTAATCATGTTTTGTGAGTGCACATGAGTTTGAATGAGCTTGCTTTTCAGTTGGTTGTTGTTTAAACTGAGTGTAATCTCACTTTCAAGCGCACCTCTATATTGTATAATCTCAGTTTCAAGAGCACCTCTATATTGTATAATCTCACTTTCAAGCGCACCTCTATATCGACTGAATAACTCTTTTGGTCTATAGTCGGTGGAACCGGTGAAACACGCGAGCTGGTTAGACGTGTGGGGCAGAGAGCTCGTAGCACCTCCTTTGATCCAGCCTTTTCTTCGCTTCGGTAGTGAATCACCTACTAAAGGGGCAGGCCTAGTGGGGTCTGGGAAAGGATAGTGTGTACGCAGACCTTACCCCTACCTTTGTGGGGTAGAGAGGTTGTTTCTAATAGACCCTCGGTTCAAGGAGTTCGGGGATTGCCATATTATTATATCTAATGCTGTTCACAAATAGGTTCAAAAGATTGAACCAAAGAAGAACCTCCTTGTGTTGCCAACAAGAACTTGCAAAACTCATTGGCCAACAAATATTTCACCAAAAAAAACTCACCTCTCATCTTTAAAATGAGCAAATCCTAAATGCTACTCACTGAAGAAGAATAACATAAATGTATTCAAGAAATTGGTAACACTGAAATGCCACTGGATTCAGCTTCTAGGTACTTGCACATCCGTTCCATAACCTCTCTACCCTTCACGCTGTTTGCCTGGAACTTCTCCACGCATTTCTGCTCGATTTTCTCTGCCATAGAAGCCAGTGCTGACAACGGCTTAATCTTAATACTGGTTTCCTGCTTGCAGACAGTCCATAACTTTGGGTTCTCAGGATGTGGATCGTATCTTATTTTCTCCTCCACCTCAATGAAATTCTCGAGACTGATGTTGCGAGTAGAGAGTTGCATCGACCGACATTGTGCATTGACAACAGTTGATTCAACACAGTGGCAGATATCTTGACCAATGATCTTGCGAATAAACCATGGCCCTGGTGCATGTATAGTGATGGCATGAGTTGTGTAGAGTTTCCCCGAGCTGGAATCAACCTTGTGATTCAACGTATCAACCTCGAGGATATGAGACAGGGCGCGCTTGTTCTCAGGATCAGCAAACTTGCGCCATGATGCAGAAGTCACTCGTTCCCATGGGTGCTTGTAAATATGCTCTTGTGAATATGCTCTGACCATCTTGTTTCACTTGGTGTTTGAAACCTGAAAAAGCAAGCAATCAGCAAGTCAATTAAATTCAAAATTTTGTTGCAGAATGGATTTGGCTGCACACTAATCAATATACTTTTGCTTCAAAGCACATCTCATGCCATTTAGAAGCACAAACAGAGCAAATCAGAATAATTCCAGATTAAGAAAGGGTCTTTAGAAGGTTTTTGAAGCTAACCTATTGAATCATCAAATAGCAATAACATAAATAAGATCAAATTCGAGACATAAAACCAAACTCAGGAAGAATGTCAGAGCGTTTGTTACAACAGCTGAACAATAGAACACACACAGATGCTTGAGCAATTTACTAGGAAACATCTCTATTAAGATTAACGCCTTAAAATTAAAGCATGCAAAAAAAAAAAAAAGTGAAAATCAACAAATGTTCCAATAACTTGAATTACCGAGAAAGGCTACCTTAGACTCACAAAATAACAAGAGCACAAACGAATGATCAAATTCAAAGTTGACTTTTCTTCGAGAACTTCACACCTATCGCTAATGAACTTGCAGAAACATGAATTCAAGCTAACTTTTCCAATAATTTCAACAAAACAGCTGAAGCCGCCACATATTACAATGGTAAATGAAACTTCAAACAACAGTTTTCGAGCAACTTACAGACCAATTGAATTGAAAGAATAACAATCAAAGATCAAATTTCCACAGAAACCCAAAAGGGTTCTTCAAGAATCTTCACACCCATCACATTCATAGAAACACAAATCCATTTTTTTCCATGAAGCTCAGCTATAGCTGAACCATCCACATATTTGTAAATATAAATAATGTTTTTAGGGGTTTTGAAGCTATCTATACAACTCATCAAAGTACAATAACACCAATCACATTTCATATTCAACGAGACACCTCATAAGGGCAATCCTCACAATTATTCACAGCATTATCATTAATCCATTTGAAGGGAAACCTTGGACCAAGGGTAAATTGTCTCCGTGTGACTTATAGGTTACTGGTTCGAGCCATAGAAGCAGCCACTAATGCTTGCATTAGGGTAGACTGTCTACATCACACCCTTGAGTGCGGCCCTTCCCTGACCCTGCGGGAACGCGGGATGCTTTGTGCACCAGACATCCCTTTCTTAGCATCATTAATCCATTAAGAGAAAAACACTAATTCAAGACCAATTTTTCAACAATTTCATTGCAAAAGCTAAACTTTTGAAAATTATTCATCTGCATTCAGCTTAACACTTCAAATATAAATTTGCCACAAATGTCCATACGACTTGAAAATCATTTAGCAGCTACCCATAAACCATATCACAACAACACAAATCCATACCAAAAAAGATATTTAAAAAAAATAATTTTTTTAAAAGAATCAAGCACAAACCTCAAAAGGACCTTTAAGAATTTTCACACTCATCACTCATCCACTCACAAAAATGACAACTTTATACCAATTCTCTCAATAATTCCAATACAGCAGCTGCAGCAGACAATTTTTGAAAAAAAAAAAAAAAAATCAAACATAAACCTCAAAAGGGTCATCGAGAATTTTCACGTCCATTATTAATCCACTCACGAAAAAGGTAATTTCTTACCAATTTTCTCAACAATTTCAATGCAGCAGCTGAAGCATACAATTGAAAAGAATCAAACATAAACCTCAAAAGAAGACAAATTCGAATCAATTCTTTCAATAATTTCAATGCAACAGCTAAAGCAAACAATTGATACAAACATAAATTGATAATTCAGAAAAATAATCAATTAAAATTTTTTAAAAAAAAAGAAAGGCTAACCGATTTTTGAATATGAGAGATGCGCAGATCAATTTTCTTGTTGCACAAGTTGTAAAGCTGCCTTGTACCCAAAACTGTATTAATATATCTGTAATATGCTTTCCACGAAAAGAAAAAGGAGACGGTTTGGAGTATGTGCACCGTCGAGAATTATCCAATAGAATACGGACACGTATGACGGTTTAAAAGATCCTACTCATACTGAAAAATGATGTTTAAATTTTTCTTATTTTTGATCTCAATTAAATATAAATCTGTTATCCTTTTAACATAAAAAATAAGATAATTAGAAACTATTATAAATGCAATAAATATTTTAATGTTTTATAATAAAAGATATTTTTATTGGGTAATAATGCAACAACAATAGCCTAGTAAAATCTCACAGGTGAGGAGTGTGCGGAGTATAGTGTGTACGCAGACCTTAACTATCCGATGGAGTAGATATGTCATTTTCGATAGACCATTGGCTCAAGAAAACGAACATGAATTATTATTGGATAAAAAAAATAAAAAATATTTAAATCATACCTAAACAGATTTTTTTGATTCTCAAATAATAAGCCTATCATAGAAAATAAAATATTGCTAAAGTGAAACGCGATATATTGAAGAAAAAGAAAATGTAATTTCATTGTGTCTGATTGAGACAATTTTGTTGACTCCCATGTTTAATTTCAAAAGGCAGGTTTAATTCTAATCAAAACTATTGTGACGATTAACCAAAAACGAGTGCAGAACAAAAATGTGGTTCTTTTTTGACTCAAGATACTTTTTTATGTGAAAAAAAATATAGTTACCAACATATATAAAATGCGGTTATGAACCGCGTTTTACTTTAACGGCGGTTTTGGATATTAAGATAAAGTGCGGTTTGTTATTTCGTTTTACATTAAACGCATTAATGAACCGCTCTTTACCCGGAAGCTGATAAGACGGCTATATAAAGCGCGATTTATTATTGTGTTTTATATAAAATGTAGTAACAAACTGCGCTATACCTATATAAGTATTGTCTCCTTCCCTTTCCCCCCACGTTCCGGACAGAAACAAAAAAACCTCATTTTTTTAAAAACGAATAGCGGTTCCCCCCTCCCCAATTAGCTAGATAAAAAGTTCGAATGGATCCCACCCCTCCCACAAAAACTAATCAAAGTTGGTCCCACATCCTAGCCAAGCCTTCTATTGTTGTGGGTTGCTTGTTTCGGAGTCAAATTTTCAAATCTTCAACTTTCCGAAAAACATAAATCAAGGTATTCCGATTTAGTCTATGTCCAAACTCGTATAAATAATGCATATTAGTTGTTTTGAATGTGGTGTATGTTCTTTTTTTTTTTTTTTTTTTCGATTAAATTGGTATGTTATTATTAT
>MU769634.1:38921-63181 GCA_026770625.1 Nicotiana glauca
TCGTAAAAAGTAGATATTTTTGGTCCTATATCATAGACAAGTCTTCCATTGTTGTGGGTTGCTTGTATCAAATTTTCAAATCTTCAACTTTCTGAAAAACATAATTCGAGGTATTCCGATTAAGTTTATGTCCAAAGTCGAATAAATAATGCATATTAGTTGTTTTAATGTGTTGTATGTTGTTTTGATTTTTTTTTTTTTTTTTGCGATTAAATTGGTATGTTATTATTATCCCGACTAAGATATTAATGTTGTAAAAAAAATATGTAAAAATTATGAAATCGTTATTATTTGTTAATAAAAATGTTAATAAATTACTATTACTGTTTTATATGTATTTTGTGAATATTTTGTGATTACAATGTATTTGTTGTGTTTTATCTGGTTTAAATTATTTATTTGCTTAAAGACTAGTAATATACTGTCCTTTTAGGGTAGTAAAATGTAATGCCTCTTAGCGTAGTAAAATATAGTGCCTTTTAGCGTATATAATGTAGTGCTTTTTAACGTAGTAAAATGTAGTGCATTTTAGCGTAGTTTTCCTGTACTTAAGTATCTCTTATACTCAAAAATACGTCAAAATAACTGATAGATCAAACATAAACTCTGTCTAATTATAGTCAACATATAATTGATGCTACTGGGCCCCAAATATCGAGTCTGGAGCCCATAGATAAATATTTAATAATTAAATATTGTATAATTATAAAAACTAATTATTTAATTTACAAGCAAACATATAAAAAACTAAAATGTAAAATAATAAAACTAATAAATGGAAGAATTCAGGATAAATTGGTACTACTGGGCTCCAAATATCGAGCCTGGACACATGTGAATATTTAATTATAAAAATTATTTATTTAATTTACAAATTAACATATAGAATTATAATGAAACTAACACATATAAGAATTCAGGATATCTTGGTGCTACTAGGCCGCAAATATGGAGCCTGGAATCCATATATGAATATTTAATTATAAAAAATAATTATTTAATTTATAAACTAACATGTAAAATAGTTAAAACTAAAATATCGAAGAAATCAGGATAAATTGGTGCTACTGGGCTCCAAATATCGGCCCGGAACCCATATGTGCATATTTATTTATAAAAATTTATTATTTAATTAATATATAAAATTATAAAACTAACACATAGAAGAATTCATGATAAATTGATGTTACTGGCTCCAAATATCGAGCCTAGAACCTATATGTGAAAATTAATTTATAAAAATTAATTATTTAATTTACAAACTGACATATAAAATTATAATAAAACTAACATATACAATAATTCAGGATATGTTGGTACCACTGAGCCACAAATATCGAGCCTGGAACTCATATGTGAATTTTTAATAATTGAATATTGTATAATTATAAACTTTAATTATTTAATTTACAAACTAACATATAAAATTATAAAACTAACTTGTAATTAATGTTGTTTAATTTACAATAGACGACTTGGAGATGCCGCCTATTCATCCCGGACCTTCAAGCGATGAGCTACTGTCTTTACACGGCGATCATAAGTCCGCCCACATATGGGAGGAAAAGTTACTGACCCAGACTCTCCGCGTCAAGAGAGTGGATGACATGTGGCACTTTCTGCATGACAGAGTACTTCATGACCATGTAGTTACACGCCAGCGGGAGACGGGTTTCTACAGGATTTTGGAGATCGGGCGGCTGCAGCTCGATTGGTCTTTAGTCACGACCCTGATAGAGCGGTGGCGGCCGGAGATGCACACATTCAACCTGCCCATTGGCAAGGCCACCATCACACTACAGGACATGGAGATTTTATATGGGTTGCTCGTTGATGGACACCCCGTTGCTCTGCCGCCTGGCATGAGAAAGATGACACATGTGCAGTACCTAGACATGCTGCAACGACTCACTGCTTTTCGACCAGAGGATAAGAATGTATTGGCTGGGACCAGTCGTTTTCTATTGACGACTATTCGACAGTGGTTGGGGGCATTGCATCTTGAGATCGATAGCGATACATCGAATTATCATGTTGATCGGTATACGAGGTTGCTACTACTCCTTATGTTTGGAGGGGTATTGTTCTTGAACACTTCGAGGAACCTAGTCAGCTTGAGATTTCTTCATCATCTTGAGATGTTAGATGATTTATCCCAGTACAACTGGGGTGTTGCTGTTCTCGGCTACTTGTACAGGCAGATGTGCCGGGCGAGCATGGGCACCCAGCATGACATTGCTGGATTTTTGTTGCTACTACAAGTGACAACATATTCGAATACTCTATTCATTTTAACATATCTAGTAAAAATATATCTTAAATTTTACGTCATCTTTTTATGTTAGGTTTGGGCCTGGGAGCGCTTCCTGCCATTGCAGCCACCTCTACCACCATTAGATCCGGTTGTACCACCTTCAGTTGCTCCCTCTAGCTAGGAGGTGGGTTCTCCGGGAGGGATATATGCGCGAGTACGAGGCTCGGCATAATCTCTCCTTATTAAGGGATATATTGGATTTGCTGGATGGCACACAGGTAAATGTATATCTAAATTTACTTGTCATAGCTTCAAACACAAGTTGCGTATACTGACGTTTTTGGTTCTTACTTAATAGTTCATTTGGACGCCATATAATAACGAGTTGATAGCTGGCTTGCCCTGTTATTGCTCGGGCGGCCAACTTATGTGGGGCTCTTACGTCCCGTTGTTCTGCCTTGATATTGTGGAGCATCATGCCATCGAGCGGGTACTTTGCCAGCTTGGCCGTCCGCAGCTCATATCAACGCCGCCCACTTGGGAGACCACACATTACCAGTGGGATGATCGTACCAGGGTGGACGAAAAAAAACCTACTTTTATGGAAAGGTTTGTTATTTATTATGGTTAAGCGCATAAAATACCTAGAATGCGCCCGTTATTTATAGGCAAGGCAACACACAAAATGTAGTATTTAATCGCGCTATATATATTCACACAAAACGTAGTATTTAACCGCGCTATGCTTCGCGTGTGAAAGATTCTTTCCAATACAAAATAGCTTTTTCGCAGTCGGGCAGCTTTTTAGATCGACAAGACAACACACAAAACGTAGTATTTAACCGTGCTATGCTTGGCATGTTAAAGATTCCTTTTGATACAATACAAGTTTTTTCGCAGTCAGGTAGCTTTTTAGATCGACAAGACAACACATAAAATATAGTGTTTAACCACGCTATATATATTCACGCAAAACGTAGTATTTAACCGCGCTATGCTTGGTGTGTTAAAGAATTTTTCTGATACAAAATAACTTTTTGCAGTCGGACAATTTTTCAGATCGACAAGACAACACACAAACGTAGTATTTAACCGCGCTATATATATATTTACTTATTTGTCAAACATCTTCCTCCTTTGACAGTGTAGTTTTTTTAATAATTTTAGAGTAAAACTCGAAAGTGAACGTAAATTCTTTTTATTTTTTAATCCAATACTATTTTTTATTACATTAACGGGAGGGAGAAATTTTTTAATTTACGCAACTGAAAAATGTTAAATATCAATAAGATGTAACAAGGCTATGGAAATGTAATTTTATTTGATACATCTGAAACATAAACAACTACATACACTTATTACCAACATTACGAAAACAAAACACTACGAGTATCTTTGAAAGTTGGGCACAATAGATGCACTTGTACCAGGAGCTGGATTACCACCGCCACCCAAATCAGTTGAAGGACATTTACGACGGTCGTGTCCTGTTTGCAAGCATATGCCACATTTACGCACATAAACGGTATCACCAACATCCTTTTGGTTCTGTATACGCGTTCTCTTTTTCACTTGTAGCTTGCGTAAATAGTTCTTGTTACACAATATTTTAAATGGTTCCGGTGACCAATAATGCTCAGCACCCACTGGCTGCAACTGCCCACTATATGTGTTTAAGTATACAACAACACTGTATTGCCTATCAACATAGTTGGTTGGCCCTAAACCTATATGTTGAAATCACTTCATGGAATGTGAGCACGACATATGGCAGATGGACCATTTTTCACAAGAACACAACATGCTGGCTTCATTTATGGTGGGTACATTATTCCCCCGGTGTTGATGGATAGTGGTACGAACTTCAAAAATACCCCGGTCATGATCATACTGTAAAAATGAATGCCAATGTTCTCGCCTCCTGTATTTATCAAATATTTTCATCGGTATTGGCATAAATTCAACACCTCTCTCCATCAATTCCGATGCACCTCTATGCCTTTCAACAAACCTCTCCGCTGTCTGTTTTAATATCATTCGGATCATGGCAGTGACAGGCAATCCACGTGCAGACTTCAATAACCCGTTGAAAGACATATTTGTAGTCAGGGTTCCCCATCGTCTTCCACCATCAGCATGCAATGTCTACTTGTGAAGCTCATGTCACATCAACCAATTATAGGCACTTTCGTCTAACTGCCAGATCGATTCCATGCACCTCCTAAATTTGCACTGCTGGTGATCAGTTACAACCATCTACATTAAATCATGCAAGTACTTGTTGGGATATTTCTTCTGGAAATTGGCCTTCAGGTGCCTCACACAGTAATGGTAGTATGCATAGCGTTCCTGCTCTTCAAGAAAATGCTCTACAGAACTTAATATACTACCATGCCGATCAGATATTAGACAAATACCTGAACGTTGCTTGACAACGTGTTGCTTCAAGTGGTTCAAAAATAGCGTTCACATCTCTTGGCTTTCATTGGCTCAGGTGGCAAAAGCTAGTGGAAATATTTGTCTATTAGCATCTACTGTAACGGAGATCAATAGCTTAATATCATACTTTCCATAGAAATGAGTACCGTCTATGGAAATTACCGGATGGCAATGCACAAAACCATCAATTGCTAGTTTAAAATTCCCAGAACACGTATCTGAATATATATTCCGGTATTCCTGCACTCTGCTCATGTCACTCCCCAAACCTGGTCCTGGACGTAACACGACACTCGGTGCCTGACTACATATGATCGAGCGAACCAACTGGTTGGCTGAATCAACATGTGATATCATAACATACTAAACGCGGAAGCTAAACTAACCCATGTTGTTATACTGAAAGTCTGAATGATAAAAATCAAAGTGCAAAAATATTAATACAATTCTGAAACATATTTGCAGCCAACATAGCTTAACATGAAGAGCCTGAGACTCTGTCTAACTGTCACTCTAGTCTATGAAGCCTCTAGTGAAGTACTAAAAACACTGACTGTCTGAAAATACTGAAGACTGTAAGGTAATGATAATGCTCCGGAAGAACTGGAGATCACCAAGCAGCTGGTACGAGAATCCTAGCGCTTGTGAGGACGTGATTTTTACCCTATATGAATTACTCCCATAATTTCAAACAAAATAATTTCTTTCAATAGTGCAATTTTGTGGATTTTGTGATATTTTATGTTAACTGTTTGCATTTCGTTTGTGCATTTTAATTGATGAAAAGTACAAAATATACTTGGCATTTGCATTTAGGGATTAATTTTGTATTTTAGGATTAATTAGTAATTAGGTTACTTTACAAAGAAGAAAATAACAAAAAGAAGTTCATTTTGCATTTTTAACTATTAATTTTTGAATTTGTCATGAGTTTCCTTTTAAATTAGGACTTAATCAATTTTGAGGAAATAGTTAGTATATTTTTGGGAGTAAATCGGGTCCTTATTTAAATTTTGCATTTTACAAAAAATTAGAAAAAATAATAAATAAAAATCAAATAATAAGAAGAGAGGAAATTAAAAAGAAATGGAGTGGCCTTCATAAAATACTCAGTTTTGGGCCAAAATCAAGCCCAATCTCACCCCGAAATCAGACCAACATGCCCTAGCTCAACAACCCAGACCCGGCCAGCTCCCTTAGTAAGCCAAATGACGATGTTTCGTCGCAAAACAATCCCAACAGTCGAGGATCTTTGATCCAACAGCTGGGAAATGGTTTAACTTTAATATATTACTGTCCTAAACGCTACTCCCCCCCCCCTTTTCAGACCCCCACTCCGTCTCTAACCCTCTCAAATCCTAGAACCGTCGCCCTAGCTTTCTTCGTCAATTCCGCCGGCGACGATAACACAACCTACGCCGATGACCCCCAAATCCACACCATGCCTTCTCCTCCTCCTCCTTATTCCCAATCCAGGTCCCGTTTTCTCCAAAACACGCCAGAACCCTTCGAATCTTCAGTTAAAAATCAGAAACCCTAGCCGCCGCCTTTGTATTCCGGTGGCGGCGCCACAGTCAATCCTCCCCAAAACCCTACCCTAAGTGATCTTTACCCTCTTCTTCCTAAATAACCTAGGCTAGTTCCATCCAAATCCAGCCTTAACCACTCAAATCCCGGACTTAGGGTTTCCGAATTCAGAAGTCTGTCAAGTTTCAGTCGCCTAGGACGTTGATAATAAACCACATCAGTTGAAGGACAGATCGGAGTTCATTTAATTAAAGCCAAAATTAGTAAACCCTTTTTCTTTTGATTTTTGGATTTTCTCTTGTTTAGCTCTGTTTGTTTTTTTTATTAGCTTCAATTAGGATATCTTCCCCCGCAATCAATTGCTCTTCATGATACTTGACTTAGTGATCTAGGGTTTCAATTTGATTTTATTTTGTTCTTTATGGTTTGTTTTGATTCTGGTCGATTTGATTTGGTACGAGCCTGAATTTTATTGAGTTGATAATTGGAAGTAACATTGCTATTTTCATTGTGGTCTTAGTTTACGTTTGGCCTTATAGCTTTAGTTTTAATTAGGTTTGAATTTTGAGTATTGTCTAATTAGTTCAATTGTTTGGATTTGTGATCTTATTGTAATTGAAAGTCAACTGCTTCATTGTAGAATCAGTTTGTTAGTAGTTCATCAGATTTGTATGTGTTGTTTTACTTGCTTTAGATCCGTTTGAAAGCATTAGGTAGAGCATATTTCTGTTTGGTAATATTTGTAGATATTCAGTACTTTGGGAGGGGGGGGGGGAATAAAATGACTAGAAACTTAAGGGGTCTCAAGGGAAAGTTCAAATGGTAAAATAGGGAATGGAGCCTAAGTAATTTGTTCATAATTGCATAAGAAATCCTTAGAAGGTTCTAGCAAGGGCTGTCTGTTTAATATTGTTAATGTTAACCTGCTAAACAAGTCACAAAGTGAGGGACCAAAAAGAAAAAAAAGAAATCTGAAAAACCCCTCAACTTTTGCCTATAAAAGGCAGTAGATACTGCTTTGTTTTACAAGTTTTAGAATCTGAAAATTCCCCCCAACTTTCCACAAGTCTTCACAAGCTAAAGATTTGAAGTTCAAATAAAAAATTCTAGATCTAGATCTTCAAAAACCAAAAAACCAAAAAAAAAAACAGAAAATTCCAAAAACTTACTGTTACATTGAGTTTTCTTAGATTAATTTCAAGTACTAGTTGCATAATCGAATTTCTAGCCTAGAAAATATGAAAACGGCTTGAGAATTCCTTGTTGTTTGGTGGCTGAAACTTCAAAGTGCTCCTGGTTTAATTTCGAGTGGTTGTGGGTTAAATTGAGCTGATTTTGGTCATCTATTGGGTGTTGTACTTCTGTAGTTCATTCCTGGGTTTTTGAGAAGCTGTTTGGTTCGAAAATTACTTCTGCTGTTGCTGGTTGTGATTGTTGTTTGTCAAATTTTCTTGTTGACTCTTCCTTCTTCATTCATTTGGTTTAATTCCAGGTACACGCCTTGGATTTAATTCGATGTAGCCTTTCAAGTTGGAAATGAAATGAAAATGCTCGCCTATTTGCTCCTTAAACTGTGCTTGTTAGACTGTTATATATTAATAGTTGATAGATGTTAGATGTAATTGCCTAATATAGTCTAATTTTAATTTGTATGTATATAAACCCTGGACTGTATAATTGGACTGAAGAAGTGGATTGTTTGAGACTTCTTGGTTGAGGATTTTTATCTAGTGTTAGCCTTAGCATAATATAGTTTGACCTCACGTATTAGTTCATTTTTTTTAAAGCTATTACCAGTCTAAAGTTGATTCTGAAACCATAAACATGCACCTGTGATTGATAATAAGATGTTCAACTTGTTATGAGAAGTTGGTAGGAACACTAGTGTTAGGTATGTTTGATTCAGGTGTAATTGTTATATCCATATAAAGTTAAATTCAAAATGAGCTACTAATTCAAAACTGGATTCAGAATATTATTTGTTCATATTAGTGTTAGATCAAATATGTTGTATAGTCAAATGCAGAAATAGCTTAACAGTTCATTTACAGGTTTAAGTCATACGAAACAGTCCATGGAATATACTGATTGAAGTTAATTTGGTTTACGTTTGGCAAAATGTAGGAGTCGTATGTCTCTGTGATAATTAGGTTTGAGGCCATCTGATAAGAATCGATATTTGAAATTAAAATCAGTCCTCCATTCAAAAATGGCCGTGAACTTAATTGATAGTTGGAAACTCATATGGAAATCAAATATCTGGTCGTGGGCTCATGTAGGCCCAAACCTGGCAGCCTTGCGCTTAAATGAGATTTGCACCTAGGAGTCCATAAGCCAAAGGCCCAATGCAGGTCGCTTTTCATAAGCTGGTTCATGGACCAGTTATTTTTTGTTTTCAAAAAATAAAATGCCGAGAGCTAGAAAATAGATTAAGATCCCGAGATTAAATTTATAACATAGGTTGTGGACCTCCTAGTTAAGTAGCATGCTTGAGTTAAGAGGTTTACCTCTTGTTCAAGTGTGGACTTGAACTTGAGGTCCAAATTCCTTGATCACTTTATATAATAGCAACTAATAATATTAATTAATTAGGGCCCTTTAGAGACAAATCCAATAGAAAATCATAGTTTGCTTTAAGATGGCCTTTAAATAATAAAATGAGGTGAGCCGCACCAAATGAAACCCATAAATTGCGTGGCCCTATTTAAACGCTTATACTAAAATACTTAGAATTCGGGACGTGTCGTTTAGCGAATTTTCACGGCCTCGCGCAAAGATAATAACACGTTAGTCGCTTTAGGCGTGCTTTAAATAATTTTACCTTCCTAAATACGGGTGTGCATTTCATGCAACTCAAATCCAAATCCTAAAACGTTGAATAAAAATGTGTCGAGGATCCGGGTGCATTTTATGTGACGTAATCCAAAAACATATTTTTAAACGATGTTCACTTTCTAAAAATTTCATTAAAAGCGGTAAGTATTTTTAAAATTACACAATAGGATAACATGTACTAAAATTAGATTTTTGCCAAATATAGCAGTTGAGCGACCGTGCTAGAACCACGGAACTCGAGAGTGCCTAACTCCTTCTCCCGGATTAACAGAATTCCTTACTCGGATTTCTGGTTCGCGACTGTAATTCAGAGTCAAACCCTTTCCTCGATTCGGGATTCAAACCGGTGACTTAGGACACCATAAATCTCCCAAGTGGTGACTCTGAATATCTTAATAGATGAATCCCGTTTCGACTGTCCTTTAATTGGAAAAAAACTTCTTTTATTATACCCTTCCCCGCGGTGTAGTAGCGAAAAAAGGAGGTGTGACAGCGCTCTGAATCATCAACCTGTAAATCATTACCTGCATCGTGAGATGCAGGCCCCGGGCAAAAGGGACGTTAGTACATTTGAATTACACTGGTATGTAAAGCAACTGAAAGAAAGAATTATAAATGCTGAAACTGAAACCAAGTTGATAAGTGAGAATTTATAATTGATAACTAAAATGATAACTATTAAAACTGAAACTGAAATGATAACTGATAACTGAACTGATAACTAAAATGACAACTGATAACTGAAATGATAGCCGATAACTTAATTGAACAAGGAAGTAAGGATATGAATACTCCCTCTTCTGAATGATGAACAACCTATTTATTTGAATAAATAAATTGCGGACTCAGGCCCAATATATATATATATATATATATATATATATATATATATATATATATATATATATATATATATATATATATATATATATATATATATATATATATATATATATATATATATATATATATATATATATATATATATATATATATATATATATATATATATATATATATATATATATATATATATATATATATATATATATATATATATATATATATATATATATATATATATATATATATATATATATATATATATATATATATATATATATATATATATATATATATATATATATATATATATATATATATATATATATATATATATATATATATATATATATATATATATATATATATATATATATATATATATATATATATATATATATATATATATATATATATATATATATATATATATATATATATATATATATATATATATATATATATATATATATATATATATATATATATATATATATATATATATATATATATATATATATATATATATATATATATATATATATATATATATATATATATATATATATATATATATATATATATATATATATATATATATATATATATATATATATATATATATATATATATATATATATATATATATATATATATACACAACTGCAGCCTCAGGCCCAAATACAAGTGTTTAACATTCAGGAACTGAGAATCATACTGAAATACATGATGCTGAAATACTGAACCATACTGAGTTACATGATACTTGAATGCTAAATCACACTGAGTTACATGATACTGAAGTACTGAATAGGACTAGACTGAGACATCTATTCTTGAACTAATTATGAACACTGAAACTTTAACTGCTTATGACATGCTCAGTAAGCTATACTGAGGCTCAGGGTCATCAAACCCAAGTCTATACCGAATACGAACTGAACTCACAACATTCAGAATGAAAGTGGTAAACGAGTTATAAAGCTAGAGAATAGAAGTTCACTATTCAAGGAACTAGGCTAATCTATATTTATGAGGAAATTAGTAACGTCGTAAAAAAACGTAGTATAGAGAGAATCATTAAAATTCCCAAACATAGAGACCTAACCTTACATACCTTAACTTCCTGCTCTTGAGAGTAATACAACATTCGCCAACCCTTTCAACTTTAATCTATATCAATACAAGTCAAAGGGATTCTATATTAGCAATAATTCTCATGTTTTAGTCACTTAAGTATTTTCTCAAACACTTGGTGACATAAAGCTTCATAGTCCTTATTAATGGTGTTTCTACGCCCAACAAGTC
Source organism: Nicotiana glauca (assembly GCA_026770625.1). NCBI lineage: Eukaryota > Viridiplantae > Streptophyta > Magnoliopsida > Solanales > Solanaceae > Nicotiana > Nicotiana glauca. Next base: position 50,128 of record MU769634.1, read on the forward strand.
ATTCTCTTGATCCTAGATAAATTATAAAATCTCAAATTTCTTATACTCAATGTCATTCTTCTTCACCCATAATATAAACAACACCCTTAACCAATAATCAACAATCAACAAGCCAAACCTATAATTGTTCATGTTTTTCTATCAAACCCATCAACTCATATCTCATGAACTTGTAGTCTACAATCATTAATCTAATGCTATAATCAATTAGAGGGTGAAGATATTACCTTCTTGACGTTCAATCTTCTTGAATTCGAGTTCTAGGGTTCCTTCTCTCAACAATGATGTCCCAATCGAATATCTAAATATATGGAGGGTTTACCCATGTTAATAAGATGCTGGAAAATTAAAACTAACTTACAATCACCATTAGAACTTATCTTGGATGGTGGAGGGACCTTTAGGGATTTAGGTTTTTGAGAGTTCCCCTTTCTAGAACATGTTTTTATGTTTTGGGGTTGTGGGGGACAAAGTAGGGCTTTAAAACGACCCCCATGAGCGCATCCGTGCACCTGTAGGCCTGACCATGCTACTGACCACATAAAATGGCAGCAACACTTCCTCAAAAGAAGCGCGGCCACGCTCGTGGCGCGCTCAGGGTGTGCATATCGCATTCTATTCTGTAAGACGAGCATAACTTATTGCACAAAGATTCGTTGGGGCTTTATAATATATCTTGGAAAGCTATTTCAAAGGCCTATAACTTTTATGTTTTGAGTTTTTTCAAGTACCTTTTAAGTTTTTCACTAAACCTCCTGAAAGACTGATCTTTTGTAAACTTCGTAGATTTTATCGAATCTTGTACACTTCACTCTTCATCTTGATTCAAAAATAACTATTTCCACCCATAATCATACCAATGGAACGTCACATGTCCAAAATATAAACTTATCACTCATTTAACACATTCACACCTAAGCCGAATGTACTGGGTGTTACATTATCTCCCCCTTGGGATCATTCGTCATCGAATGATTGTCCTGACTGTAATTTCTGCTAACTTCGGACCTTAAACGGGTCTGGTGGAAACATGAACTTTCATCAATACTTTCATACTAAACTGAATGAATGCATGATTACTGAACTGTTGAGATACTGAACTGAATGACTACTGCATTTACTGAATATTGGTCTGCCATGGATACGTGAATACCGAACTAACATGGATATAGGAATATTGAAGTGGCACAAATATTTGAGTACTGAATTGACATGAATATGTAAGTACTAAACTGACATGAGTATCTGAGTACTAAACTGACATGAGTATCTGAGTACTGAGCTGACATGAGTATATGAGTACTAGAAACTTGAATGTTATAACATGAAACGTGAAATACTGGTTGTACCACTGCTAATTCTGGTGGCAACTCCAACTCATAAGCTAATTGACCGATCCTTCGCAAGATTCTATATGGCTCAATATAGCAGGGACTATTCTTCCCCTTCTTCCCAAATCTCATAACGCCTTTCATAGGTGAAAATTTCAGAAATAACCAATCATCAACTTGAAACTCTAGGTCTCTATACCGCACGCTCGAATAGGACTTTTGGCAGCTCTGAGCCGTCTTCAAATGCTTTTGAATCAACTTAACTTTCTCTATAGTTTGATAGACCAAATTTGGTTCCAACAACTCCTCTTCACCAACTTTGAACCAACCAATTGGCAAGCTACACCTTCGCCCATACAGAGTCCCTTACAGTGCTATTTTGATACTAGAATGGTAGGTGTTATTATTAGCAAGGTCAATAAGAAGTATGTGATCATTCCAATTACTTTTAACATCAAGGACATATCCTCAACTGTTTGAATAGTGCACTCTGTCTAGCCATCTTTCTGAGTATGTAAAACTTGTTCCTAATCCTTTCTAAAAGAACTTCTAAACGTCCATTTTAAACTGAGCACCATAGTCCGAAATGACGGACAACGGAGTCCCATGCAATCAGTCTATTTTCTGAATGTACAACTTGGCATAATCTTCTATTGAATCTGTAGTCTTTACTAGCAAGAAGTGTGATGAATTGGTAAGTCGATTTACAATCATCCAATCAAATTATGCTTTTAAAATGAGAAAGATAATCCCATTATAAATTTCATATTTATCATCTCCACTCAAAATATGTGTATTCTGTGATAAAACACTAGGTTTTCTGCTGCTCGACTTTTGCTTGCTGACAATCCAGAGAATTGGCCGCAAGTCTGTGATGTTCTTTTTCATGTCGTTCAACCAATCAATCTCCTTGGTCATGATGCATATTTGGGGAACCTGTATGGAAAGAATACCAGGAATTATGGGCTTCTAACATGATTTTCCCTTTTTAAGTCCATCTATGTCTGGAACACACAATCTGTCTTGATACCTCAAAGTACCATCATTTCCCCTTTATTCAAAAGCCATTGTCTTATACTTTTGAATCTCCTCCTTCAAGTGCAACAGGTAGGGATCATCAAATTGTTTCTCCGTCTCTCCGGCTACTAAGGGGAACAAGTCCTGTTCTAGACAACAACTCCGTCATCTTCGGAGTCCGTAGTCGAACTCCTATCTTGGCTGGTGAACTTCTTTTACCAGAGTTCTCTTACCTACCTCAATCATAAGTTATACTTCCCACACTTTATCTTCTTAAGCACTTCCTGAAAACATTTATAGCATTGTTGTGATCTAAGTCTTTGGCTTGTATTCCAAAATTAGAGTCTCGTGCAATGGTACTACCCTCATAACACATAAATAGGCATGATTTTATATCTTTTCTGTGATCACTTTATCATCAATAACTAAGTTCGGTGATCATTCTGCTTACTTTGTGTTTCATACATATACTAGACATAATCCTTATGGTAACTATACAATTTTCCTTCATTACCGAACTGATTTTCCTTTTCATATCCCATGCTAACTATTCGAGTTTTAAATCTCCAGCTGAACTTACTGATGGTTTTCACATCACCCCTTAGACCAAAGGTCTTATACTTACGGATTCTTCCCCTTTTTGTTAGGATCCTAATAACTTTCCTTATTTTCTGCAATTCTTTTCACTCTACGTCAATGACGACTCATCTTCCAACTGACTTCTGAGAAACTAAATTATTCACATAATGGAAAGCTAATGTATTCACAACTATCATACATAATCTTAATAATTTAACTCTACTCACACTGTCAATCCTAGAGAAATCACATTTCGATAATTCCTAAAGGCTATTCTTCTATAGCTTGCTCTCTTATTGCTAGCTGATTATTTTTCCCACTATCACTGTACTTCGGATTTAACTTAAAATATTTGGGTTCTAACACACGTTCAGTATTTCAGACTGTCATCCACTCACTAGAGTTAACTTGGCTAAGTGAATCAAATTGTACCTCTACTAGCTCTGCTGAAATTGCTAATTCACTATATCAACTCAAAACTTACTTATTATTCTTTTGCTAAACACCTACTAGAATCACATTTTCTTCTTCTACTTTGGATAATAAAGTGAGGCATAAGGCTATTTCTAACTTCCCTCATCATCTGACCCTATTCCATAGTCGCATACTATGCTTATTTTTTTAAACTATATGCATAGATCACACTTAGGGAATTCATCTGTCTTAAACAAAATTAGAATATCTAATCCCAAACTTTCTATATAATACAAAATCATATCATAGTATAAACATCCGCGGTAATCACTTAGTCACATAACCTAAGGGGGAACTGCCATATCTTTTATCGTACATCAATAGCTGCTTCTTATAGTAGCTTACTAGCGTGGTACTTCTAGTTCTGATTTGAATAAATCTAAAAAACTTAAAATTATTCCCTGAAATTCAATATTGGCAGCTCTTGGTTCTCGCTTCATACATAATATCTTATAGTCATTTGCATGAGTTATACGAAATCACATCTTTGGTAATAACAAACGGTTGACTCCTAGGTATTTTACCCTTAGGCTCTTTTCTGTCCAAAACTATAGTGACCAATGCTAGGGTATGACATCTAAACTATTGTCATCCAACTTATGGCTCCATTTCCAAGAATTAAATGAAGTTGTTCTAGGAGGTAAAACACATACGGATACACTACCATGCACAAACGTATCCTTCAAAGTGTACCATCATCTGATAAATCACTTCTTGCACCATCCAGTGAGTCTTGGTCATAATCCAGACCTAAAATATGCAAAGGTTTCGCTATAATCACTACTACTTACATTTTCTTTGAGAACCCATTTGCATCAAAGTATACTCACAAGTCACCGGAAATTTTGATACACTGAAAATTAGATATTTGGTAAATATATAACTTAATATTGGCATAGTGAATAACTACAAACTTGCTAACTGAAAGATTGTACAATTGGTAACTGAGGTAAAATGATAACCATAAGACATGATAACTGCTTTTGTACTTTTTGATAAGGTTATGATCTAATCTGTACTACTATCCATTGCATCCCACTTTTAACATCCTCTCAAGTCTCATATTTACCAAGTTGTACTCCATAATTATACCCCAATGGGCAATTATCCTCTCTAGGACTTTAGGTTTCTCCTGCGCGTCGCTTAGGCATCCAATACATTTGGAATTCGATAGGAAGAGAAGGTTAACTATTGATCTAAGTTTTATGGCTCGATCTAGAGTAGAAAGAAATGAGAAAATTCTGGATGTCTTGGTAGTTAACCATTTATATGAGTGGCCGGCGCACACATATAATGGAAACTCCACTGGATACGGCATCATAGACTCCCTAGGACTCTTGAACCTAGTGCTCTGATACCAAGCTTTGTCATAGCCCTAACCTGGGCCAAGACGTAACACGACACTCAGTGCCTAGCTACATGTGACCGAGCGAACCAACTGGCTGGCTGAAGCAACATGTGATATCATAACATACTAAATGCGCAAGCTAAACTAACACACGTTGCTATACTGAAAGTCTGAATGATAAAAATCAAAGTGCGGAAATACTAATACAATTTTGAAACATATATGCAGCCAACAAATCTTAACATGAAGAGCCTGAGACTCTGTCTAACTGTCACTCTAGTCTATGAAGCCTCTAATGAAGTACTAAAAAGACTGACTATCTAAAAATACTGAAGACTGTAAGGTAATGATAATGCCCCTGAAGAACTGGATCACCAAGTAGCCGGTACGAGAATCCTAGCGCTCTGAATCATCAACATGTAAATCATTACCTACATCGTGAGATGCAGGCCCCAGGCAAAAGGGACGTTAGTACATTTGAATTGTACTGGTATGTAAAGCAATTGTAAGAAATAATTGTAAATACTGAAACTGAAACCAAGCTAATAACTAAAAATTTATGATTGATAACTGAAATGATAACTATTGAAACTGAAACTGAACTGATAACTAAAATGACAACTGATAACTGAAATGATAGCTGATAACTTAACTGAATAAAGGAAGTAAGGATATAAATACTCTCTCTTTTGAATGATGAACAACCTGTTTATCTGGAAAAAATAAACTGCGACCTGAGGCCCAATATATATATATGTTCATAACTGCAGCCTCGGGCCCAAGTATATGCATACATAACTGCGGCCTCAGGCCCAAAGATGCATAAAGCATAAACTGCAACCTCAGGCCCAAATACAGGTGTTCAACATTCAGGAACAGAGAATCACACTGAATACATGATGCTAAAATACTGAACCATACTGAGTTACATGATACTTGAATGCTGAATCACACTGAGTTACATAATACTGAAATACTGAATAGGACTAGACTAAGACATGTATTCTTGAACTAATTATGAACACTGAATCTTCAACTGTTTATGACATGCTCAGTAAGCTACACTGAGGCTCAGGGACATCAAACCCAAGTCTATACTAAATACGAACTGAGTTCACAACGTTTAGAATGAAAGTGGTGAATGATTTATGAAGCTAGAGAATAGAAGTTCTACAACTATTCTAGGAACTAGGCTAAACTACATTTCTGAGGCAATTAGTAATGTCGTAAAAGAAACGTCATGTAGGGAGAATCAATAAATTCCCAAACATAGAGAGTTAGCCTCACATACCTTAACTTCCTGCTCTTGAGCGTAATACAACATTCTCCAACCCTTTCAACTTTAATCTATATCAATACAACTCAAAGGGATTCTATATTCGCAATAATGTCATGTTTTAGTCACTTAAATATTTTATCAAACACTTGGTGACATAAAGCTTCATAGTCCTTATTAATAGTGTTTCTACGCCCAAGAAGCCATTCTCTTGATCCTAGATAAATTCTAAAATCTTAAATTTCTTATAATCAATGTTATTCTTCTTTACCCATAAGATAAATAACACTTTTAACCAATAATCAACAATCAACAAACCAAACCTATAATTGTTCATGCTTTTCTATAAAACCCATCAACTCATATCTCATGAACTTGTAGTCTACAATCATTAATCCAACGCTATAATCAATTAGAGGGTGAAGATATTACCTTCTTGACGTTCAATCTTCTTGAATTCGAGTTCTAGTATTCCTTCTCTCAACAATGATGTCTCAATAGAATATCTAAAGATATAGAGGGTTTACCCATGTTAATAAGATGTTGAAAAATTATAATTAACTTAGAATCACCATTAGAACATACCTTGGATGGTGGAGGGACCTTTAAGGAGTTAGGTTTTTGAGAGTTCCCCTTTCTAGAGCAAATTTTTATGTTTTGGGGATGTGGGGGACGAAGTAGGGCTTTAAAATGACCACCCATGTGTGCGCCCGCGCACTTGTAGGCCTGACCATGCTACTGATAGTGCAAAATGGTAGTAACACTGCCTCAAAGAAGCGGCGGCGCTCAGGGCGTGCATATCGCATACTGTTCTATAAAATGAGCATAACTTTTTGCATAGAGATACGTTCAGACTCCATACTATATAGTTGGAAATATATTTCGAAGGACTACAACATTTTTGTTTTGAGTTTAGTCAAATACCTTACACGTTTTTCACTAAACCTCCTGCAAGTCTGATCTTTTGTAAATTATAGATTTTATCGAATCTTGTACACTTCACTCTTCGTCTTGATTCTAAAATAACTATTTCCACCCATAATCATACCAATGGAACTTCGCATGTCCAAAATATGACCTTAACACTCATTTAATACATTCACACCTAAGCCGAATGTACGAGGTGTTACGGCTCAAGCTTCCATTAAACAACAGCCGCGGGGTTAAAGTGTTTCAGTGCGGCCATGTACCTGGGTAGAGATACAAATGACTTATTCCAATCACCATAAAGAATTTCAAATGCACGTTTTCGCCCAAGATATGACCTTCTTTTGGTAATAGTACACCCATATTCTTGGTGGATGGATGTAATATACTCTTTGATCTTGTACCTAATGGACACTTCCAAGTGTGAAATCAGTTGAAGAGAAATCTTGTCAACATCCAAGTTGAAGTGATTCCCATTGAATGTGTTCATTTCACAAACATGGGTGCCAATATATTTACCCACTTTCTACAACCCTGTTTCCTTCTTGGTCGCATGCAGCATCCAGTGACAACACCATCTATGGAAAACAACCTTGTATTCCTCTGAACTTGACTCCCACACTATCATCTCACAACACTTTCTTACGATATACATTTTACAAGCCCTGGATAGGCGAGCTTTATCGGGAAAAACATGCCCTTTTCCATCACTATTGGTCAAGACTCATCCCATATTGCTGACCGAATTTCGTCAAGATCCCTTGTGAGGGCATCCACATCCAACATACTTGGAAAATTATCAAGGGATGTAATACACTCTTTGATCTTGTACCTAATGGACGCTTCCAAGTGTGGAATCAGTTGAAGAGAAATCTTGTTAACATCCAAGTTGAAGTGATTCCCATTGAATGTTTCCATTTCACAAACATGGATGCCAATATATTTACTCACTTTCCACAACCCTATTTCCTTCTTGGTTGCACGCAGCATCCAGTGACAACCCGTAAACCATCCACGACAAACAACCTTGTATACCTCCAAACTTGACTCCCACACTATTATCTCATGACACTCTCTTATGATGTATATTTTACAAGCCCTGGATAGGTGAGCTTTATTAGGAAAAATATGCCCTTTTCCAGCACAGTTGGTCAATCTCATCTCACATTGCTGACCGAATTTCGTCAAGATCCCTTGTGAGGGCATCCACATCCGGCATACTTGGAAAATTATCAAGGTACGTAATATGCCTTGAATGAAACGTCACGTGGGACTCGTACACTCTAGGTCTAACGGGAGGTGAAGCATGCTCCCTCGTCAGCTCAGGTTCGACATTCACTTCCTCCTCATCATCACCCTCGTCGGGGGAGGTTGTGTCATCTCCAAACTCATCGGCATTATTGTCATAATCACTATCTTCCTGACTCTGTGCATCAATCAAATCCCGAGCAAATTCATCATCTACGGGCAACTAATTAATATAAGGACCATCAAGTTTCTCATTTTCACTGCATAAACAACAAAATTATAAGCTACTCAAATTGATAAATACTTTACATATAGCGATATCACTCCACTTACAAGTTATAATGTGTTGACATTCCATGATGGACATTATCCTATTGGTGATGACTCCCGGATGGACTCCCATGATCCAATACACCAAAACTACGCATATTCCAACTGGGCGTGGGTCATAACTTGTAAAATTCATATCTGGACGGTACTTGTATAGGTCCAAATTTGGTAGCCATAGTAACAGATAAGAAAGACATAGGACGGGGTCGACCAAGACACAGCGACTGACGGTCGTCCTCATGAAGGCTGGCGCTAGAAGCGGGCAGCTGAGATAGGGTAGTAACGGTAACTTAAATTCAGAAATAGGCAGGAAGAATATTCCTTTGGATATTCTTTATGTTGTAATTTCTTTGGGTTTTTTGGGGAATGACCCTTATAAATAGGAAGGGATGAAGAACATGGGATCTGCCTTTCTGAACAAAGAGAACACTCTGTAAAAGTTAAAGGAGGAATATACAAAAAGTTGTCTTATTCATATATTCAAGCATATATTGTTCAACTTATATCTATAAGTCTCAAGATCCCATATATATTTTGAATCTCTCATATCACCACGTCACCATCAGAGTAAAGGAATATCCTAATCATTAGGTGAAAGTTCTTTTTCCATTACAATCTTTGTCATTGCATACATTTATTGCTCATTTACACTTTCAACAATTATTGGGAAATTAAGTCTACTACTTAATGCTCCGAATCCCCATGCATCACGCAGAAACGCCATTTCAGTAGATCTAGAATTTATTAAATTCAACTAAGATTTACACTTCTAACTTATCATAAATTGGTTTAGCAATTATTTGCTCAAATAGTACTCCATGTGGAATATATGAGTGTTAATACAAATTCAATACAACAAAAAAATCATCGTAACATAAAGGAAAATTGAAGTTTACCAGTCATCTTGTGGATTATGTAAAGTAGGAGAGAAATTATTTACTCGCTCCTCGTTCACCCGTGGAGATAAGTTTAGATCCGGCCAAACTCTTTCAGCCGGAACCTGTTGGGCTAACAATGCTCTAGAATAACCACCCAATGATTGAGGGTTATCCCTACTTTGCGCAATATCATTATTGCGAACGTCTTCAACCTTCACGTACATTTCCAACATTTTTATCAAAATAAATTCGCGATATACATCTGGAGTCTCCAAAAAATCTCTCAGAGTTTTATCATGCTCGATTTTAAACTCAGCGTAACAAGCAACCCCTTGTGGAGTTACAGAATACAGATATTTTTCGGTTATTTTAACATTCACTAAACGTTTACTCAACCTTATTTTATTGCATAACAATGATATCAGTCTATTGTTGATACCCAATTTTTTCCTAAGTATTTTTTATACCCAAATATTTCCAAAATAGCATATTGGTGCATATATAAGCACACCCAAGAGTTTTGGCATTTTTAATGATTTTTAAACCCGATTTATTGCCTATTTTAATACGACAAAATCCAATAATTATTTCTAAAATTATCATTTTGGTGAATAATTTATTTTATTTTTATATTTATACCAAAATATAATTAAGGTAATTTTTTCCATATTTTTACAAATTTATTTGGTATTTTTAAAAGCTAAATTGTATATAATTACAATTATAACCTATCCTGTAATTTATGGCAATTTATATTTATAAAATTAATTCCAGTATTTTTTAATTAATATTTATATAATACTTATTTACCCAGTGCTCTTAATTTGTTTTTAAAATCTGTATTACTATTTTTATAAAAAATTTAAAAGAGAAAATTGGCTATTTACGATTTGGCCTCAATTGCATTTCAATTATATCCAAATTGGCACCCCTATTCAACCCAATTCAGCCCCAAAATTGAGCCTAAATCACCCCAGCCCAGCTTCGTCCTAACTCGACCCAATACCTATTTAAACCAAACCCGCCCGTTTTCTTGTAATCTGAGCCGTTGATAATTTTGATCAACGACCCAGACCTCCCCTTTCCTTTTTTAATTCCAAAAGACCTCTAACCCTAACTATTTCCACCAAATGCGGCCCTTGAAACCTCTCGTCTCTGAAACGCTCTCTAATCTCTCATGAACCCTAGTCGCCGCCTCTCAAATTCTGCCCTAATCCATGGCCTTCTAGGGCCACCGGGGATGTGTAATGGCCTCCTATGGCTCCTGAGTGTTCTCTTCCATGGTTTCCCAGCCAGATCTCGAAGGAAGTTGGTCCAATCGTTGCCTGACTTCCATTCTTGACCTTTCTCCGGTCACCCCTGACCTTTCTCCGGCCAGCCATGGCCGTTCGAGTCAGATCCTTGGCGCTCCTGGTTAGATCGTTAATTTCTAAGGCCTTTCTCATCTTTCTGGGTTCTTCGAAACCCTAATATTTGGGATTTCTTGATTTTTCTTTCAGATCTGCTTTAGATCTATACTTGCCATGAATGTTTAAGTGTGTTCTTGAAAGATCTTCGACTTTTCTTGCAAAAACGACCCTTCATTAGGGTTTTTCCTCTAAGTTTTTCAAAAGATCTCTGATTCTTAGCATGTTTATGTTTTGGTATGATTTTTTCATGTTTATTCTTCTATCTGCTTCATCATGTTGAAAAAAACCTAATTTTGTGATTTTTGTTTGAGTCCGTTTGTTAAGGTTTCATTCAATTCATGCGCTTATCATCTCTAGGTTTATTTGATATTAAAAATCCTAATTTACTTGAGTTCCTGAGCCTATCTATTTGGTTTACTGATTAATAGTTAAAACCCTAATTTTTAGGGTTTTTCCCTTGAGCTTTGGAACTGCGTGTGTTTCACCTGTTTGTCGTCTCTAAACTCAACTGATTTGAAAACTCTAGTCTCTTTGGGAGGCTATTCAAAGTCGTGTGAGGTTGTTTGTGCAGCTTGTATGTTGATTCCTTGTTTCAACATTTCTTTTCTCTATATGTTCTACGATTATGATTCTCACTCAACTCCCTGCATGTTTTCGACTCCTTTTCTCTTTATTACACATTGAAGCCTAACTAGCATGTTTTGAATGTCTGCTCTATGCTATTGCTGTATGATATTTCTTTTGCCATAACTTAGTCTCACATGTCTACTATTTGTGCATACATTATATACTGAGTTCCTCCTGTGGTTTATTTAACTCGAAATTGATTTCAAAAAACTTTTCCTTCCCTGAGATCATGAGTTTACTAGCCTGTCAAAGTTTAATTGATTCTTTTCTTTGATTGGCCTCACTGAATCTTTCCAAAAATAGCTTCAAATCCTGTACTTAGTCTTAATTTCCTATTATATGACTTTACTGTTTCTTTTATGGCAACAACCATTCTGCTTACAAGACTGATCCTCCTTTCCTTATTTGGATCCTGTTAGTATCCGTTCGAATAAGAATCCCCTGATTAAAGGGAAATCTTATACTAATTGATTCTGATTTGTGTCCATTACCTTTTTTCTCTACACGTTTTCAAAGCTATAAATACTCTCCTCCCCTTTCTTTGAACACAAGAACACAGACGAGTAATTTGAGTTTGAAAATCACTTTCTTACACTTAAAAAACTCTCTCTCTCTTTCTGCTACTTGTGCTATTGTGGACTTTTGTTTGCTCTACTTTCTTCTGCACTTTTGCTTCTCTACTGGTATGTTTTAGTTAATTTTCAAGCTTCATCAACAACATGCTTCATTCATGTCTACTTCTGATCATGTTTTCTTTAGTTTACATGTGTTTCTAGCATGATGTAACATGTCCCTTTCCCTTTTAATTCAATGTTTAATTTATGTGTACATCATGTCAGTTGTTGGTTATTTGTTTGATACTTTATGGATCCCAAACCCTCATATCCCCTTTTATGCTTAAAGTTATGGTTCAGAAACATGACAATGTCTGAAATCATTGTCCATAGATATGAACTGGACCCTTCGGGGCCCTAAGCTTTGTCAATTCTCCATCCCCATTCCCTTATTGTGTGTATGCTGAGTAATAGCCTTGGCCTGCCAGTACTTCTGATTATTGTTCAGGCCATGGCTTGACCTCCAGTAGGTCTTTACTCTCTAAATGCTTGATCAACAGGTTAGGTCAGGGGTGTGCTAGTCTATCTTTTGGCTAGGCATGACCGCCTGCCTGCCTGGGTAGCCCCCTAGCCCTTCATATTACACTTACATTCAATTCTTATAACTTAAGTTCTGCCCCTCTTGTGTGAGCCTTGCCTTGGGACCCTTGAGCTCCCTTTGAACTTGGACACATAAGGGTTGGCCCTTCCGCACTGCACAACTCAATTTCTGATTAATATCTTGGGTGTATGCACTGCCTGGGTTCCTGAAATCCCTTGGATCTCTGAAACACTTTAGGTAAGAGAAGTCTTGAAAATTTGGATCTCGGAAGTGGCTCAATCTCATATTATTAGGCATTAAGTCTGAATTAGGCTGCTCGGATGCAGCTGATGATTTCTGATGTATTTTTTTAATTATTCCAGTTGTTTATTTTGGGCTGTAATAATTTGTACAAACTCTGGAAAATTTAGTAAAAAGGGGGATGGGATTTATTTTATGCACCAAGGGTAGAGATC
>MU769634.1:63645-95722 GCA_026770625.1 Nicotiana glauca
TTTAAACTCTTATTTCTGCATATCCACCTAGAAATCATGCCTATAGATTTAAACTCTTATTTCTGCATATCCACCTAGAAATCATGCCTATAGGTTTAAACTCTTATTTCTGCATATCCACCTAGAAATCATGCCTATAGGTTTAAACTCTTCTTTCTGCATATCCACCTAGAAGATCATGCTCATTGGGTAAACTTTAATTTCTGCATTTCTGCAAAACTTACGTCTAGAAATCATGCCTATAGGATTCGTTCATAATTTCTGCAAACGCGCATAGATATCTTGCCTATAGGTTAACTTCTAATTGTTTTCGTACGAAATTCATATAAAAATACGGTCTATAAACTGTTGCATTCTGCATCTATAAACATCGCTAGGCAAACCATTTGTAGGTTTGATAATAAAAGCTGCATATATATACCGTGTTCATAGGACCTTTTGTTAACATCTAAAAGTTGTCAAAATCAGCAAACATATAGAAAACATGCCTATAGGAAATTTTGAATCTGAGTAATATTAATTGCTGAACTCGTAATGTTCTATTAAAATTGGCAAATCCTTTTAAGTCTGCATTTTTTTCTAAAATCAGTATACATTACGCCTAGTTCTAATCAACACTTAGATCAACCAGATCAGTTTCAAACAACTGCATTCGAGTATGCCTAATGTGGACTTTTCGCCTAAAAGTATGCGTTGAACCAGTCCGCTCGTCGCTTTATTTAAATAAGACCGAAATCAGTACGTGTAAGACATGCTAAACTCTGTGATTTTTTATGATTAGCGTACTTGAACCTTGATTGCTTGTCTATTTCCCCTTCTATTTGCAATTACTTGTTTTGGTTGACGCCTTAGCATTATATCCTTTGAAACTTGTGAAGCCCCAAACCCCTTTCCCTTTAGGATTAGTAGTCCATTTGCCTCCAGGATTGATAGGATTGGGACGGGTAATAACATGCAATAGGTAAACGATATCATTTTGCTCTTTAATACCTTAACTGGGTGGGAAGGGTAGACATGGAGATGATGATTTACACGATAACACTATGCATACAATTGGGTACCCGTGTTGTGCGAATGATCCATGTAATATATAAACCTAGGACCCCCCTCCCTCTTTATTAGTTTAATAATTTTTTAGAATTTTAAAAGCTGTCCAATCTTTAGCTTTTGTTTCTTGTACTTCTTTTTTTAGTTACTTGCATCAATTATTTGACCCCCTTCCCTTTACTTGCGTACCTCTTCTTTAATCACAAAAGTTGTTTTCCTTCCAAATTTCAGCATTTATAAATCCTTTTGTGTTTCTTATTTATAATATTTTCTCGTATTTGCAATACTTGCTTGTTTACTTGTTTGTTTGCATTTAAAGTCATGATTGTAGTATGGCCGGAAACCACACCAGTGGATCTTGAGGGGTGCCTAACACCTTTCCCTTGAGATAATTTCTAGCCCTTACCCAAACTCTGGTTTTCATCTCAAATTCTTTTAAAAGTGTCCTAATGCACTGTAATCATTAGGTAGCGACTCTCCAAAAATCCAAAACCCAATTCCCAAACGGGAATAGAGTTGTCTTCTCAAAATGTCGTAGACCCGATTTTGCTTTTTAGAGAAAAAGGGGGCGTCGACAACATGGAGACTCTGCTGGGGATTCTTTAGGCTTTTACCATTTCATGTTATATGTGACTTTATTGTTTTCTTTTATTGCTTTTGTTTAATGCCTTTATTCGAAACTGACTTGTTTCTTTTGTTTCTTTTTCTTTAATTACTTTCATTTACCGCTTTTCATCAATATCGTTGTAATTTTTGAGCAATTATTATAAACATTTCTTGTATGAACGTAAAAATACATGTCAATTTGTTTCATTCTTGTAAACTTCATCTTCAACATCATATTCCACTCGTGCCAAACAAATACTATAGCAATGCTTATAATAAGTAGTTGTGCTCTTCCAATACTATCACCCCCTAAATTTGGCAAAGGCATATTTGCGGTAACACCAGTCGATCAGCGATGCAGTCGACGGTTCCGTGCCTTTCCCTCTTGAGTTTTCCGCTCAAGGGTACCTTTCTAATACCCCAATAGAAACCTTACTCCATTTAAACTGTACATGCATCATGGTCAAACCTAGCCGATTCAGTTATGTTGTCCACATAATGACTCATTAAGAAAGCCTTGTCCAAAATCCACCAGATTTCCTTGAAACCCAAACGGACACCTCCATGTTCTGTGCATTTATTTGAAGAACTTAAGTGCTTGTTATGCTAATTATTCGTTTAAATAGTCGAGTCCGGTGGGGGTAAGGGCCTAACGCTTTGTTTTGCAGAAAATGAGGCACAAAGTCCCCAGATTTGGCATGGTAACCAACATTCATCCAAGGCTGCTGAATTGGTGAAAAGACCTCCATTCCAGTGATCAGACACTCGTCCGCAAGTACTTAGGGAATCTGCCTTCTCTTCTGGAGATTCAGCCTAACAACAGAATCATAGAGGCCACGTCATTGTTCTGGGATAGTGACAAGTCCGTGTTCCGCTTTGGGGACCTTGAAATGACTCCTTTACTTGAAGAAATAGGAGGTTTAGCTGGAATTCCTTGGGAGACTCCGGATTTGCTTATGCTAGAGAATCGCAAAGGGAGAGGTTTCCTTAAGATGATGGGACTAAAAAAGAACCCAGACTTGATATGTTTGAAAGACTCTTACATGCCATTTGACTATCTATATGAGAGCTACGGCCATAGCAAGTCATACTGCACCTATTCAGATGAGTTTACCATCACCTCATTGGGACATGTCCATAGAAGGGTCTTCGTTTTCATGTTTTGCTTTTTGGGAATGATCGTATTCACTATGAAGAAGGCTAGGATCCACACCAGACTGGCCATGGTAACCAAGACTTTGATGGAAGGGATTGGTAAGCAAACTTTCATAATAGTGCCCATGATCGTCACCGAGATATACCGTGCCTTGAACAATTGTCAACAACAAGGCAGTTATTTCGAAGGTTGCAACCTATTACTTCAGCTCTGGCTCATGGAATACCTCCAGAAAGAGGAATACCGACATGAGATCCTACGCAGAGATTGGGATGATCATATCGCCTTCTACCAGCCAAGGCGTATGAATTATATGCCTAAAATGTTCACGAAATCCTGCATTATCTTTTTCTCAAATGAGTTTAAACTTGTGTGCAAGTCCCTTTATTTGAGCCCTAATTGATTATTTGTAAAGTCACATGGCCGGTAACCATACTAGTGGATCTTGAGGGGTGCCTAACACCTTCCCCTCGAGATAATTTCTAGCCCTTACCCAAACTCTGATTTTCATCTCAAATTCTTTTAAAAGTATCCTAATGCACTATAATCATTAGGTGACGGCTCTCCAAAAATCCAAAATTTAATTCCCAAACGGGAATAGAGTTGTCTTCCCAAAATGTTGTAGACCCGATTTCGCTTTTTAGAGAAAAAGGGGGCATCGACATCTATCATACTCACTTGTAAGCGGCAATTTAACATGACTCTGTGGAAATAAACTATAGCTCACTGAGTTATTCACCACCACAATCTCATCCCCCTCCCCCCCTCCCAATATAATGAAAATCTGACTTTTCGCTCTTCAGACATTTTGAAAAAAGCTTGAGAATTTAACAAAAAAAAAAATTTTTTGAATGATTTTTTCTCAAAACCCTTAACGCCTTTAAATAAGGCAATGCTTTGGGGGGTCAAATTTTTGGAAGTAAAATGCAGTTTAAAAGGGCGTTTTACATATTTGAATTATTGTTATGTCAGTTAAGCGCAGAAGAATAGTGGGCCGACAAAACATGCAAAGCGCGGTTTCTTACTGCGTTTTATATAAAACGCAGTAATGAATCGCGCTTTATATAGCTGTCTTATCAGCTTTCAGGTAAAGCGCGGTTCATTAATGCATTTTATGTAAAATGCAGTAACAAACCACGCTTTACCTTAACGTCCCAAACGGCTGTTAAGGTAAAACGTGGTTCATAACCACGTTTTATATATTATGGTAACTATGTTTTTTTCCACCTAAAAAAGTATGTAGAATCCAAACGAACCACATTTTGGTTACGGACTCAACTAAAAACAATACGGACAATCAACTACTTCATACGGAAGTACAATTTTCCTTATTCTAATACCATTTTAGTTAGGTACAAGATTTTAAGACATTCATGAACACAGCTTAACAAAAAATCAATATATATAACACCACTTATCCAAACATTCATTATTTTTTATTTTATTTTATTTTAATTTAATTTTTTTTGCTTTATTGCTCCAACTATGCCTATATTAGGAGCGGCTTAATAGCATCCGAGGCCTAAAGCAAAACCTTAATAAGATATATATATATATATATATATATATATATATATATATATATATATATATATATATATATAATGAGCGTCGTTGTTTAAAAAATTAGATAAGCGTGGAATAAAAAAATTGAGAACTTGATTTTATAAAGTACAAAATATTGAATGAATTTAACGTTGATTGCATCCCAACTAAAATGAGAGAACCTAGAAAACTTACTCCCTCCGTCCTAATTTGTGTGACACTCTCTTTTTTAGTCTGCCCTAAAAAGAATACCTTTCTATATTTAGTAATAATTCAACTTGCAAATTTTTCTCTTTACCCTTGATGAGATGATTTCTAGCTACACAAGTTTCTATGATTTATTTTAGATCACAAGTTTCAAAAGTCTTTTTTCTTAAACTTCATGCCAGTCAAACACCTTCATATAAATTGGGACAGCGGCAGTATAATTTATGTGAGAAAAATAACTGATAAGTTAAATTATTAGATATAGTTACATGACATAGAGTAAAATAATTCAGTAAAAACGTAAAATCAGATTGGCAGAAAACTAATTTGGTTATACTAATCATAGGAAGAAATCAACATTAATATGAAAACAAAGAAATAAATTTATCAATAATAAGCGATAATTATATAAATTATATAGTACATATAGAGAAATAATAATTTTGGGGCCATTAAATTATTGGGGCCTAAAGCAAGTGCTAGGGTCTAGTCAGCCTTGGCTTGTATGAAGTTTTTTGAAAATAACCACTCTATCTGCACAAGATAAATATAAGGTCTGCATGCATATTATTCTCTTCAGATTTCACTTGTGATATTTCATGGGTTTGTTGTTGTATAATTTTCGTATCGCACCATGAATTATTTCAAAAAATAATTGAAAAGCCTTAGTGTAATTGTTTGGTTAAATCATTTCAAAAAATATTTCATTTGAGGGGTAAATCTAAAGGTAATTTTGAATCATACACCTTAGACAACCTTCCAAAACTTTACACCTACCGATAAATGTTTTTCTTATTCTATAACACAAATAATAACTTTTTATAAAGGAATATCCATAACAATTAAAGATGTTTTTCGCTATCTTCTAGGATGCCCATTCTTGCTACGTAATTGGGGGAGCAAACATGATACAATCATCCATAACTAATACTATTTGAATACAAAAATTCAATATTTACAAATAGATAATTGTTATAAAATAAAAACCATAAAGTAAAGACAAGTATAGAGAGAAATTTATATATTATTTGAATTCCAAAATGATGTACATAATGAATTGATATATCTTCTATTTATAGAAGAAAGAAAGCTGCTACTGCAAGCTGCTGTGTAAGATGCTACCGCAATCTGCTGCTATACTAGATATGGATAATCTTATACTGAGAGTAATATTTATCCATAATGGGATACTGAAAGGATAAGCTCATTATACCAGATATGAATAATCTTCTACCGGGGGTAATATTTATCCACAATCGGGTATCGAAAGAATAAGCTTATTATATCCGGTATGGATAATCTTCTATCGGGGATAATGTTTATCCATAACCGGATATCAAAAGAATAAGCGTATTATACCCGATATGGATAATTGTCTTTATCCATAATCGGGTACCGAAGTAATAAGCTTCTTCAGGAGGCTTATTTCCAATAGAGTACTCAATAGATAAACATATTTACGACGGAGTCCCATATGAATAAACTTCTTCTGGAAGCTTATTTACAACGGAATACTAAATGAACATCCATAATATAATATATTTATAACAATAACCACCAATATTCCATATTGAACTCTTATTGTAAAAATTCAGGTCATATAATTAAGCACTTATTTGAGGAATGTATCAAATAAAATAATTATAATCTTCAGCGTTTTATAAGTAAAATTCAAGCCAAATACAACTTCAAAAACCTTGTTTGTTTTAACTTCAATTAAATGTTGTCCAAATGACAGCTAAATAAATACTATAAAAATAAACAATGGCTAAAGTCATAAGTTGTGACCATTACCACTAGGTCCACCACTGACTGCGACATACAACCACATGGGGTTCACCTTCATAATAGCAAAAGTACAACTAAAAATTCCCAATACACAAAACCAACAAAAAGGAAAAAAGGAAAAACACTTTCCACTAAATTATGGTAATAATTCCAATGACAACAATACCCTTGTATGCTTATCAAATTTACAACACAATACCCCCAAGCCCCATCCCAGAATAATAAGCAAAGAAAATTAAAACTACCTAAAATCAACCACCCACCACCAATACCCCCACCCCGCCCCTCAGACCTTAAGAATTTTAGCCGCTCTAACAACAGGATTTTCCCTCGCAATCGCTTCACGACCAGCTGTTTTATAATCATAGCTACAGTCATGGCGATCGGAATACCGATGCTCCGAGCAGAAAACATCGCCGCACCGGCAACGGAATCCGATCAATCCTACTTTCCTCCGGCATCCTATCCCGGAGCATCGATTTGCTTCCCTCGGCCTCTTCATCGACCGTCTAATCTCCTCCAGATTCGATTTTTCCGAGGAGCTAGATCTCGAATCATCCGTTCCAGAGAGTTTTAGATCTGAGATTTCCGGCGCTCTAACGGAACTGGTCGACGGCGACGCCGGTTTTTGGTTGTCGGCGTGAGGTTGTGAGGATACTGGGAGATTTGGTAGAGGTATGGATTGTGGAACCTTCAGCTCAGTTTCTTCTTTTTCTCTCTTCTGCGCCATGATTTTTGAGAGAGAGATTTTGAGCTTTTTGCTCAATCGAAGAGATTGGAGTTGACGAAATGGAAATGGAAAATAGAGAGGAAGGGTAAGAGAGATAAGGCGTGTTTGGTTGGGGTATTAAAGAGAGAAATATAGGAACAAAAATTCAATGTTCATATACTACGCTTTTACTGACATACTTAAATTTAATCAATTACTTAATTTTCACATCATAAATTAAATTGATAATATGTATCAACTTGATCATGATTTAGTGATTTCGAGTGAATGTATAAAATAATTTAGCACATACAAAAAATTACTAAAATTTATAATTTTAAATTGTCACGACCTCAGTTCACCCTCTGTGAACATGTCCTAATGGCACCTAGTCCCTACGACTAGGTAAGCCTAACAATGCGGAAATAACATAACTTGCGGAAATGAATAACTAACTAAACAAACTAGAAGGGTAACTGTATATAAATGTCGCTCGGCATATACAATCCAAAAAAATGCGGAAGTCTACAACATCGTCCCCAAAACCCAGAAACTCACGGGAACACAAGCTAACGGAAAGTAATACATGGCTCTAACTCCAGAATGTCTAAAGAAAAAGTACTAAAGGCCTGGGATGAAATACCTGGATCTGCACATGAAAAACATGCGCAGAAGAGGCATGAGTATACCACAATGGTACTCAATAAGTGTCAAGTCTAACCTTGATTGGGTAGAGACGAGGAAGGCCAGGGCCCTATTGAGAACAATAATAATAATAAGTCTTGCAACAGTATGAAATAAACCAAAAAAATGGGTACAACAAAGAAGTAAGACCGCTAATACAAGACAACAATTAACATTCAAAGAATAAGATAACACAGAGTAAAACAACTCAATATCAATACCAATAACGAGGATCTTCCAGGATACCGTCGTGTAGTCTCTTTCATCAACTGTCCAAGGAGCTCCCGGGATACCGTCCCGTAGTCCATCATATGAGTATATCCGAAGGATCTCCCGGGATATCGTCCCGTAGTCCGACTATCAATGTGTAGGGGGATTTATCGGGAATCTAACCCGCAGTCCCAAAGTAAATATGCAGGGGGTCTATCGGGAATCGAACCTGCAATCCCAAAGTAAATATGCAGGGGATCTATCGGGAAGCTAACTCGCAATCCCAAAGTAAATGTGCAGGGGGATCTACCAGGAATCTAACTCGTAGTCCAAAAGTAAATGTGCAGGGGGTTCTACTGGGAATCTAACCCGTAGTCCCAAAGTAAACAAACAAGGGGGGAGGGGGGAAGCTACCGAAATCCCACATTCGTAGTCCCAATATAAATACGCAGTCAGAACACGAAGATATTCAGAAATGAAGCTAAAAAATATAAGGCAACAGGTAGTTCTAGCCTAACATGCTTCACGCAATGCAAACAAAGCAACTTGAGCAAATAGGCAATTTAGAACAACTAAGCATGCTTTTCTAGCTAACACAATCTATAATTGCAAATAAAATACAATAAATAAGAAAGAAACATAGTCTAAATATTTAAAGTAAAATCGGATTTTTCAACAATTAGCTCAAGTACGCGCTCGTCACCTCACATACAAGGCATTCAATTACATAAAAATATCCTAAGGGGAAAGGTCCTCAACACAAGGTTAGACAAGCCATTTACCTCGAATCGGCTCCAAAATCAACTCGAAACACACTTTTGCCACGAGTACCCGACTCCAAATGGCCCAAAATTATCCATTTCAATTACATCTCGTAAATAACGTCTCAAGCAACTGATTCTACTATTTAATTTAAAGCTACGACACGAATTTAGATAAAATGACCAAAATGCGCCTCAGGCCAACGTGGTCAAAACCCGAGGTTCGAACCAAAATCCGGTTACCCACGAACCCAAATATATAATTTGCTTTGAAATCGGACCTCAAATTGAGGTCCAAATCCTCAATTTTAGAAAAAAAAAATCTAGGTTCTACCCAAAACCCCTAATTTCACCCATAAAAATTATTATTTTTAAGTGAATAATATGTTAAATGATGTAAATGATTGAAATAATTAAGTAAAACCGACTTACAAATGATTTGGAAGAAGTTTTGCCCTTGAAAAATTGCCTATGGGGCTTGGGTCTTGAAAGAATGGTGAAAAATGATAAAAATTCGACTAAGTATGAAATTGCTGGGTCTCAGTTATCGCAATTGCGAATTGGGGGGTTCGCATTTGCGAAACCGTATTATTTTGCCAATGTTCGCATTTGCGAGGGCTGTGGTCGCATTTGCAATCAGTGCCCAGAAATCCCTCGTTCGCATTTGCGAGAAATTGGATCGCATTTGCAATCATTTGCCCAGGTCCAAGGCTTCACAATTGCAATGCAGAGCTCACATTTGCAAGGCTTATCTTCGCAAATGTTAAGATCACTAAAGGAAATATACCAGATTTTTTTACAAGTTCAAAAATGCAATCCGACACCTATCCAAAACTCACCTGAGCCCTCGGGGCTCCAAACCAAATATGTACACAACCTCAAAAATATCCTACGAACTTATCCGTGCGATCAAATCGCCAAAATAACATCATATACATCAAATCGATCTCAAAACTCATGATTTCTTCTAAATTTTCATAAAACATCCAATTCCCATTTTAAGTCTGAAACACGTCAAACGACGTCCGTTTTCAACCAAACTTTACAGAAAGTTCTTAAATCATATATAAGACTTGTACTGGACACCGGAACCAAAATACGGGCCTGATACCATAGTCTCCTAATCAAATTTCATTTCCACTTTTCTTAATTAATTCCAGAAAATAATTTCACACAAAAATTTATTACTCGGACTTGGGACCTCAGAATTCGATTCCGGGCATACGCCCAAGTCCCATATTTTCCTACTGACCCTTCGGGACCGTCGAATCACGAGTCCGGGTCCGAGTCTGTTTTCTCAAAATAGTGATTGAAGTCAAATTTTATTCAATTTAATATTAAAATTTAGCATTTTTCTCACAAAATTCATAATTAAGCTTTACGGCTACGCGTTCGGACTGCGCACGCAAATCGAGGCAACCCTAGATGAGGTTTTCAAGGCCTCAGAAGTACAGAATGGGTAAGAAAACAAGTGATGACCCCTTTGGGTTGTCACATCCTCCACCACTAAAACAACCGTTCGTCCTCGAACGGACAAAGGAAAGAAGTACTTGAGTCGGGAAAAAGAAGAGGACAACGGCTTCGCATATCAGACTCCGAATCCCAAACGGACATCGGTATTATCGAAATGAATTCAGCCAAAACTTATGAAATTTCTTTCAACTTTAAGCTTCCGAAATGAGAATTCTCTTCCCAAATTAACTCTGAACTTCCCGAAACTTAATTCCGACTACGCGTACAAGTCATAATACCTGAAATGAAGTTGTTCATGGCCTCAGACTGCTAAACATTACGCTAGAGCTCAAAACGACCGGTCGAGTCGTTACATTCTCTCTCACTTAAACATATGTTCGTCCTCGAACGTGCTGAGAACTACACTGAAGTAGTTTGGAATCACTTTTTAACTTCTCATGCACCTTCCCGTGCTACCACAACTAAGTTGAGCACATCCGCTCAATCAATTCTGAAGATATTCCCTTTTATTCAAGCAAATAAGCCTTAGAGCCCAATTCCAACATCCGGAATTCTATGCCCGACATGTTCCCAACATAAGATCACCATATCAATCACTACACGCTGCACTCAGACATGGCTGCATAACTTTGCTGAGTTCACACCTAGCATCATTTTACTCACCGGACCACAATAACATTTTCTGATTGACTTAGTCAAATTTCCACAAATCTGATGCTCCTATTGCACCCCATGACTTACGCAGGTCTTACTCTAACTCTTACAATGCCATCACAACGGAAGAGATATGCAGAAATTCATAATCGACTGCCGAGTTAACCAATCATTGAGCCTATACTCCTGACAAGGAGCATTACCTCAGTCTGAACCAAATAATGATCTTTACTCCTTAATATATTTCACGTAATCAAATTGCACTGATCTTAAATCCAACAATCTCGTCTCACCCAGTACGGACTGCTCAAGCAATAAGCCACCCCGACTTGACCAAAAGTCTCGTATGATGCCACAATGTGTCAATAGGCTGACAACTAGAATGCGATACAAAAAAGGAAAAATGGACTCTGAAAAGAAATTTCAATTACCCAGCTCGCGAATCATACATGCGATGCGAGCGCGCAGATAATATGAGCTTCCTTCAGAAAAATAGGAAACAGAACACAATAAAAAGATATGGGGAACTGTACCGAACATCACACTGTCGCGGTGTGCAACCTGATCCGAGCAATCATAACCATGGCGGCGTGCCATCCGATCCAAATAACATACCCATGGCGGCGTGCCACCCGATCCACACATGGAGCTCACATAAGGAGATGTACATCGAGCTAAATTTCTCATTACAACAAGATACTGAACCTCAGTCATAAACATGCTAAGTATATAATACCATTCCCTGGGGAGACATATAATGCTATAATCCACAAACTCGAGCACCACCGAAGTGCAATATATGATCTGAATCTCAAGAGCCATCCTGCTCATATAACCTCATCTCTATGCGGAACCTCAACACATAAGAAATTCACCAAGCTGTCTCACAACTTGCACGACGCAATACATCATTACATGAAATAACTGACAACGAAATAACACCTCGACTCCCTTTCAAAAGGAGCGTATTGCTGAGATGAACACATCTGGTCTGATATAAGCCCATGTTCACATTTAAATCAATCCACTGACCTCAACACAATTTCTAATTGCACCAACTAGGTTAATAACCTCTCAAAGTTCCATAATCCAATAAACAGAGTGCCCTCCAGGCATAAATTCTTAGATTAATGATATTACCACAATCCTCATACTTCGTTTAAATCTTTAATCGATCAAGAGACTACATGTCACACTTATACAAATCTTCCTTTGGGATATGCTCCCACAACCTTTCGAAATGATTAACGGGTCCGCACATCTAAACTACCGGCTGCACTGACGCTGAAAAGAGATCAAGAATCCTTAATCAGGGTGCGAAGCCTTTTCACAAAACACCAATCTTAGGTGATACTGATGACAATACCAACTCACTTTAAACATCGAAACTCCTTTCCTGCTCATCCAAGCTCGTGACATCCTTGTCAGCACCGAACTGCAACCTTGATCCTCACTTCAAATTTATACCACTTACCGCACCCAACATGCCAATAAGCTTTTCACTAGACTCACTTCAGGAGAACCATAGCAACACATAAATAAATTCTCATAACCGTAGTATAGGCAAACATATAAGTAGTGGTCTAAGCCACCACAGCCCTTCCGGGATCCGCCTACACATAACGGGCCATAACAGAAGAATGCTTCTGAACAATATTAATTATGGCGACCGACAAGCCTCACACGTACCGCCACTAATCACATGCATAACTTGATCACGCTGAAGGAACTAACCTCTACCACCAATACGCCAACTCAACTATGGTTAACCAATATATTTTCTTTCGATTTACCCTGATTGCCCTGGTAATAACAATAACTCCTTTCAACACTTAACACATTCCATCTGCACTTACCCCGAGTGACCTGGAACTGCGAGACCATGCTGTCCCAAATTCCATGAACCATTTCATACCTTCCTTGTGCGCACATTCACACCCTCGACTGATATGCCCATTTCGCTAATCCTTCTATGAATCTGAAGTCCTTTCTCATCTTTCTCTCAAGTGCTACACCGCAAGTCAAAATATCGTAGGAGATTCTGGGCCTCCACTCATACGCATGCTGCAAAAGCTTGATTCTTAACTGTACTTATAGGCTCGAAATCATTAGACACCATACTTTACCTCTTTTTGAATCCATTAGGACTGTTGCTGAGATCCACCCGCTCTAAGTTTGTCCCGAATATAATCAACTCCATAAATCTTATAACACATGAATACCCTCTCGAAGAGGCACCCAGCAGAATTACTTCCCTTGAAATCCGCATCTATACAAGGCAAAATTCTTGAATCCTTCCCCAAGTCTGAACATGAGCCAATAAGGCCAACCATAACACACCTTTAACAATTCCTTTGCTCAAATTACCGCTTATTGTTCCTTTCCCATAGCTGAAATAACCCATCAATATGCTAATAACCAGAAATCTCACAAGTAATTAGCCATGCAACCCAAGCGTAGGCGGTATGACTTTTCCACTCAGCTTGAAGCCACTGATATACAATCTCTGGAATTCACCAACTGCACAAGCCCATCCACTCCTCGTGGACATCCACTAAATGGGCGACGATATCCTCCAATTCAAGTTATGTTGTAACCTCCTTCATATCAAGTAACTCCTTTCGGTCATATCAAATCTCGTGCCGTATAATGGCCGATATTTCAAATCAAATCCGTAGACACAGCCACCAAATCCACATATTGCTCTGCCACTCTCCCACTTTGGGCAGACTCACTTCTTTAAGTAACTACTCGACCTCCACTTCTTGTACCTGGTCTTCTAGAAGTTTAACCATCACATAACATTTCCCACACGTCCTTCCTTATTCCTTGCTGCTCGATTATTGCCTTGAATAAAATCTATCTCTGTGGCACTTGAACCCACAATTGCTGCTAGCTTTACACCTTTCAGAAGGTCATCCTTCTCACAACGTCGACATTAGAAGCACTGATTCAAACCTGATCTACCGCACCCCGCGATATCTGACAGCCGCATTTTCGATACTATCTCACAATAGCTTGCCCCAACGGCGAATTGTAGAACATCATAACACCGATAAATTTAGTACGTTCGATTAGGACAACGACACCACATCATGGAAGAAAACTCCACCTCGCTTGTAAATACCAAGTCTTATTACCCCACCAGCCTACATCTGACCATTTTTAGCCCGATTACTTTTCCACTACCGGGCACAAATACTGAATCTCTTGATTATACACTGAGTAAACTTCCCTTCAAGTCATTTACTGCCTTGATAGGCAGGCAAATACCCTACCATCATATCACTACTGCGAAATAATAGTTCATAAGCATCATGGCAACTTGTGCCTAGCCTTAGAGCCCTTAGAAGTACCGCTACTGGGCTGAAATAATAAAAATATTCTTCCAATAAGCGACGATAATAATCCGACCAGCTATACCGGGAGAAACATCCCGTATCACTCATGTAGTACCATTACAGTTCTTCCATCTTCGATTTATAACAAGCGGTTCGCGTCACGTAAGATTGAATTAAAGGCATACGCCTCCAAGGATCAAATCGCACGATAAGGAATCAAATGGAGTGAAATTTTCCTAATGGTTACATAGCCTCTCGTAGATGAGTACAGACGTCTCCGTACCGATCAACGAGATTCTAATAAACTTGCCTGTGTTCCGTGACTCCTATGAACCTAAAGCTCTGATACCAACTTGTCACGACCCCAGTTCACCCTCCGTGAATATTTCGTGATGGCACCTAGTCCCTATGAGTAGTTAAGCCTAATAATGCGGAAATAACATAACTTGCAAAAATAAATAACTAACTAAACAAACTAGAAGGGTAACTATATATAAATTTCGCTCGGCATATACAATCCAAAAAAATGCGGAAGTCTACAACATCATCCCCAAAACCTGAAAACTCACGAGAACACAAGCTAACGGAAAGTAATACACGGCTCTAACTCCAGAATGTCTAAAGCAAAAGTACTAAAGGAAAACCTAACTGCTAAAGCTAGAATAAGATAGAGATTCCTGATTTGCGGACGCAACAGATGTACCTCGAAGTCTCTGCTAGATCTCTCAGCCTCGAGAGTGATACGCCTGAGATGAAGTACCTGGATCTGGATATGAAAAACATGCGCAGAAGGGGAATGAGTACACCACAATAGTACTTAATAAGTGTCAAGCCTATCCTCGGTTGGGTAGTGACGAGGAAGGTCAGGGCCCTACTGAGAACAATAATAATAATAAGTCTGCAACAATATGAAATGAACAGAAATAATGGGTACAACAAAGAAGTAAGACCAGTTATACAAGACAACAATTAACATTCATAGAATAAGATAACACAGAGTAAAACAGCTCAATATCAATACCAACAACGAGGATCTTCCAAGATACCGTCCTATAGCCCCTTTCATCAACTGTCCAAGGAGCTCCCGGGATACCGTCCCGTAGTCCATCATATGAGTATATTCGAAGGATCTCCCGGGAAACTGTCCCGTAGTCCGACTATCAATGTGTAGGGGTGATCTATCGGGAATCGAACCTGTAGTCCCAAAGTAAATATGCAGAGGGATCTATCGGGAATCTAACACGTAGTCCCAAAGTAAATGTGCAGGGGGATCTACCAGGAATCTAACCCGTAGTCCCAAAGTAAATGTCCCGGGGGATCTACCGGGAATCTAACCCGTAGTCCTAAAGTAAACAAATAAAGGGGGGGGGGGAGGGAGCTACCGAAATCCCACATCTGTAGTCCCAATGTAAATACACAGTCATAACACGAAGATATTTAGAAATAAAGCTCAAAAATAAAAGGCAACAGTTAGTTCTAGCCTAACATGCTTCACGTAATGAAACAAAGCAACTTGAGCAAATAGGCAATTTAGAGCAACTAATCATGCTTTTTTAGCTAACACAATCTATAATTGCAAATAAAATACATCAGATAAGAAAGAAATACAGTCTAAATATTTAAAGTAAAATCGTATTTTTCAACAATTAGCTCAAGTACGCGCTCGTCACCTCATGTACAAGACATTCAATTACTAAATATCATGTCCTAAGGGAAAAGGTCCCATACACAAGGTTAGACAAGCCACTTACCTCGAACCGGCTCCAAAATAAACTCAAAACCACAATTTTTCCACTACCCAATTCTAAATGGCCCAAATCTATTTATTTCAATTACATCTCGTAAATAACGTCTCAAGCAACAGATTCTACTATGTAATTTAAAGCTACGCCGCGAATTTAGGTAAAATGACCAAAACAACCCTTAGGACAATGTGGTCAAAACCCGAGGTTCGAACCAAAACACTGTTACCCATTCCCCCACGAACCCAAATATATGATTTGTTTTGAAATCGGACATCAAATTGAGGTCCAAATCCCCAATTTTATAAAAAAACCTAGATTCTACCCAAAACCCCCAATTTCACCCATGAAAATCATTGATTTTAAGTAGAAAACATGTTAAATGATGTAAATAATTGAAAGAATTAAGTAAAAACCGGCTTGCAAATGATTTGGAAGAAGTTTTGACCTTGAAAAATCGCCTATGGGGTTTGGGTCTTGAAAGAATGGTTAAAATAGTGGAAATTCGACTAAGTATGAAATTGCTGGGTCTCAGTTATCGCAATTGCGAACTTGGGTTCACAATTGCGAACCCCAACCAAATGTGGTAATTGTGAAGCTGGGTTCGTATTTGCGAACCCTTATTATTTTGCTAGTGTTTGCATTTGCGAAGGGTAAGTCGCATTTGTGACCACCCAACTTTCGCATTTGCGAGGGTTGAGGTCGCATTTGCGATCAGTGCCCAGAAATCCCTCGTTCGCATTTGCGAGAAATTGGATCGCATTTGCGATCATTTGCCCAGGTCCAAGGCTTCACAATTGCGATGAAGAGCTCACATTTGCAAGGCTCATCTTCGCAAATGCTAAGATCACTGAAGGAAATATACCAGATTTTTTTACAAGTTCAAAAATGCAATCCGACACCTATCCAAAACTCACCTAAGCCCTCGGGGCTCCAAACCAAATATGTACACAACCTCAAAAACATCCTACGGACTTATCCGTGTGATCAAATCGCCAAAATAACATCATATACATCGAATCGATCTCAAAACTCATGATTTCTTCCAAATTTTCATAAAACATCCAATTCCCATTTTAAGTCTGAAACACGTCAAACGACATCCGTTTTCAACCAAACTTTACAGAAAGTTCTTAAATCATATATAAGACTTGTACTGGGTGCCAGAACCAAAATACAGGCCTGATACTATAATCTCCTAATCAAATTTCATTTCCAATTTTCTTAATTAATTTCAGAAAATAATTTCGCACAAAAATTTATTTCTCGGTCTTGGGACCTCAGAATTCGATTCCCGGCATACACCCAAGTCCCATATTTTCCTACTGACTCTCCGGGACCGTCGAATCACGGGTCCGGGTCCGTTTTCTCAAAATAGTGACTGGAGTCAAATTTTATTCAATTTAATATCAAAATTTAGCATTCAAAAAATTCATAATTAAGCTTTACGGCTATGCGCTCGGACTGCGCACGCAAATTGAGGCAACCCTAGATGAGGTTTTCAAGGCCTTAGAAGTACAGAATGGGTAAGAAAACAAGTGATGACCCTTTTGGGTCGTCACATCCTCCACCACTAAAACAACCGTTCGTCCTCGAACGGACAAAGGAAAGAAGTACTTGAGTCGGGAAAAAGAAGAGGACAACAGCTTCGCATATCAGACTCGGAATCCCAAACGGATATCGGTATTATCAAAATGCACTTCAGCCAAAACTTATGAAATTTCTTTCAACTTTAAGCTTCCGAAATGAGAATTCTCTTCCCAAATCAACTCTGAACTTCCCGAAGTTAATTTCGACCACGCGTACAAGTCATAATACCTGAAATGAAGCTGTTCATGGCCTCAGACTGCTGAACAATGCGCTAGAGCTCAAAACGACCGGTCGGGTCGTTACATTCTCTCTTACTTAAACATGCGTTCATCCTCGAACGTGCTGAGAACTACACTGAAGTAGTCTGGAATCACTTTTTAACTTCTCATGCACCTTCCCGTACTACCACAACTCAGTTGAGCACATCCGCTCAATCAATTTTGAAGATATTCCCTTTTATTCAAGCAAAATAAGCCTTAGAGCCCAATTCCAACATCCGGAATTCTATGCTCGACGTGTTCCCAACATAAGATCACCATATCAATCACTATACGCTGTACTTAGACATGGCTGCATAACTTTGTTGAGTTCACACCTAGCATCACTTTACTCACCGGACCACAATAACATTTTCTGATTGACTTAGTCAAATTTCCACGAATCCGATGCTCCTATTGCACCCCATGACATACGCAGGTCTTACTCTAACTCTTACAATGCCATCACAACAGAAGAGATATGCAGAAATTCATAATCGACTGCCGAGTTAACCAATCATTGAGCCTATACTCCTGACAAGGAGCATTACCTCAGTCTGAACCAAATAAAGATCTTTACTCCTTAATATATTTCACGTAATCAAATTGCACTGATCTTAAATCCAACAATCTCGTCTCACCCAGTACGGACTGCTCAAGCAATAAGCCACCCCGACTTGACCAAAAGTCTCGTATGACGCCACAATGTGTCAATAGGCTGACAACTATAATGCGATACAAAAAAGGAAAAATGGACTCTGAAAAGAAATTTTAATTACCCCGATCGCGAATCATACATGCGATGCGAGCGCGCAGATAATATGAGCTTCCTTTAGAAAAATAGAAAACAGAACACAATAAAAAGATATGGGGAACTGTACCGAACATCACACTGTCGCGGCGTGCAACCTGATCCGAGCAATCATAACCATGGCGGCGTGCCATCCGATCCAAATAACATACCCATGGCGGCGTGCCACCCGATCCACACATGGAGCTCACATAAGGAGATGTACAACGAGCTAAATTTCTCATTACAACAAGATACTAAACCTCAGTCATAAACATGCTAAGTATATAATACCATTCCCTGGGGAGACATATAATGCTATAATCCACAAACTCGAGCACCACCGAAGTGCAATATATGATCTGAATCTCAAGAGCCATCCTGCTCATATAACCTCATCTCTATGCGGAACCTCAACACATAAGAAATTCACCAAGCCATCTCACAACTTGCACGACGCAATACATCATTACATGAAATAGCTGACAACGAAATAACACCTCGACTCCCTTCCAAAAGGAGCGTATTGCTGAGATGAACACATCTTGTATGATATAAGCCCATGTTCACATTTCAATCAATCCCATGACCTCAAGCCAATTTCTAATTGCACCAACTAGGCTAATAACCTCTCAAAGGTCCATAATCCAATAAACAGAGTGCCCTCCAGGCATAAATACTTAGATTAATGATATTACCACAATCCTCATAGTTGGTTTAAATCTTTAATCGATCAAGAGACTACATGTCACACTTATACAAATCTTCCTTTGGGACATGCTCCCACAACCTTCCGAGATGAATAACGGGTCCGCACATCTAAACTATCGGCTGCACTGACGTTACAAAACGATCAAGAATCCTTAACCAGGGTACGAAGCCTTTTCACAAAACACCAATCTTAGGTGATACTGATGACAATACCAACTCACTTTAAACATCAAAACTCCTTTCCTGCTCATCCAAGCTCGTGACATCCTTGTCAGCACCGAACTGCAACCTTGATCCTCACTTCAAATTTATACCACTTACCGCACCCAACGTGCCAATAAGCTTTTCACTGGACTCACTTCAGGAGAGCCATAGCAACACACAAATAAATTCTCATAACCGTAGTATAGGAAAACATATAAGTAGTGGTCTAAGCCACCACAGCCCTTCCGGGATCCGCCTACACATAACGGGCCATAACAGAAGAATGCTTCTGAACAATATTAATTATGGCGACCGACAAGCCTCACACGTACCGCCACTAATCACATGCATAACTTGATCACGCTGAAGGAACTAACCTCTACCACCAATACGCCAACTCAACTATGGTTAACCAATATATTTTCTTTCGATTTACCCTGATTGCCCTGGTAATAACGATAACTCCTTTCAACACTTAACACATTCCATCTGCACTCACCCCGAGTGACCTGGAACCGCGAGACCATGCTGTCCCAAATTCCACGAACCATTTCTTACCTTCCTTGTGCACACATTCGCACCCTCGACTGATATGCCCATTCCACTAATCCTTCTATGAATCTGAAGTCCTTTCTCATCTTTCTCTCAAGTGCTACACCGCAAGTCAAAACATTGTAGGACATTCTGGGCCTCCACTCATACGCATGTTGCAAAAGCTTGATTCTTAACTGTACTTATAGGCTCGAAATCATTAGGCACCATACTTTACCTCTTTTTGAATCCATTAGGACTGTTGCTGAGATCTACCCGCTTTGAGTTGGTCCCGAATATAATCAACTCCATAAGTCTTATAACACATGAATACCCTCTCGACGAGGCACCCAGCAGAATTACTTCCCTTGAAATCCGCATCTATACAAGGCAAAATTCTTGAATCCTTCCCCAAGTCTGAACATGAGCCAATAAGGCCAACCATAGCACACCTTTAACAATTCCTTTGCTCAAATTACCGCTTATGTTCCTTTCCCGTAGCTGAAATAACCCATCAATATGCTAATAACCAGAAATCTCACAAGTAATTAGCCATGCAACCCAAGTGTGGGAGGTGGGACTTTTCCACTCAGCTTGAAGCCACTGATATACAATCTCTGGAATTCACCAACTGCACAAGCCCATCCACTCCTCATGGACATCTACTAAATGGGAGACGATATCCTCCAATTCAAGTTATGTTGTAACCTCCTTCATATCAAGTAACTCATTTCGGTCATATCAAATCTCGTGCCGTATAATGGCCGATATTTCAAATCAAATCTGTAGACCCAGCCACCAAATCCACATATTGCTCTGCCGCTCTCCCACTTTGGGCAGACTCACTTCTTTAAGTAACTACTCGACCTCCATTTCTTGCACCTCGTCTTCTAGAAGTTTAACCATCACATAACATTTCCCACACGTCCTTCCTCATTCCTTGCTGCTCGATTATTGCCTTGAATAAAATCTACCTCTGTGGCACTTGAACACACAATTGCTGCTAGCTTTACACCTTTCGGAAGGTCATCCTTCTCACAACGTCGACATTAGAAGCATTGATTCAACCCTGAACTGCCGCACCCCGCGATATCTGACAGCCGCATTTTCGATACTATCTCACAATAGCTTGCCCCAACGGTGAATTGTAGAACATCATAACACCGACAAATTTAGTACGTTCAATTAGGACAACGACACCACATCATGGAAGAAAACTCCACCTCGCTTGTAAATACCAAGTCTTATTACCCCACCAGCCTACATTTGACCATTTTTAGCCCGATTGCTTTTCCACTGCCGGGCACAAAATACTGAATCTCTTGATTATACACTGAGTAAACTTCCCTTCAAGTCATTTACTGCCTTGATAGGCAGGCAAATACCCTACCATCATATCACTACTACGAAATAATAGTTCATAAGCATCATGGCAACTTGTACCTAGCCTTAGAGCCCTTAGAAGTACCGCTACCGGGCTGAAATAATAAAAATGTTCTTCCAATAAGCGACGATAATAATCCGACCAGCTATACCGGGAGAAACATCCCGTATCACTCCTGTAGTACCATTACAGTTCTTCAATCTTCAATTTATAACAAGCGGTTCGCGTCACGTAAGATTGAATTAAAGGCATACGCCTCCAAGGATCAAATCGCACGATAAGGAATCAAATGAAGTGAAATTTTCCTAACAGTTACATAGCCTCTCGTAGATAAGTACAGACGTCTCCGTACCGATCAACGAGATTCTAATAAACCTGCCTGTGTTTCGGGACTCCTATGAACCTAAAGCTCTGATACCAACTTGTTACGACCCCAGTTCACCCTCCGTGAATATTTCATGATGGAACCTAGTCCCTACGACTAGTTAAGCCTAATAATGCAGAAATAACATAACTTGCGAAAATAAATAACTAAGTAAATAAACTAGAAGGGTAACTGTATATAAATTTCGCTCGGCATATACAATCCAAAAAAATGCGAAAGTCTACAACATCGTCCCCAAAACCCAAAAACTCACGAGAACACAAGCTAACGGAAAGTAATACACGGCTCTAACTCCAGAATGTCTAAAGCAAAAGTACTAAAGGAAAAGCTAACTGCTAAAGCTAGAATAAGATAGAGATTCCTGATCTGCGGACGCAACAGATGTACCTCGAAGTCTCTGCTAGATCTCTCCGCCTCGAGAGTGATATGCCTGAGATGAAGTACCTGGATCTGCATATGAAAAACATGCGCAGAAAGGGAATGAGTACACCACAACAGTACTTAATAAGTGCCAAGCCTATCCTCGGTTGGATAGTGACGAGGAAGGTCAGGGCCCTACTGAGAACAATAATAATAATAAGTCTGCAACAATATGAAATGAACAGAAATAATGGGTACAACAAAGAAGCAAGACTAGTTATACAAGACAACAATTAACATTCAGAGAATAAGATAACACAGAGTAAAATAGCTCAATATCAATACAACAACGAGGATCTTCCAGGATACCGTCCTATAATACCTTTCATCAACTGTCCAAGGAGCTCCCGGGATACCGTCCCGTAGTCCATCATATGAGTATATCCGAAGGATCTCCCGGGATACTGTCCCGTAGTTCGACTATCAATGCGCAGGGGGGATCTATCGGGAATCGAACCCGCAGTCCCAAAGTAAATATGCAGAGGGATCTATCGGGAATCTAACCCCTAGTCCCAAAGTAAATGTGCAGGGGGATCTATCAGGAATCTAACTCGTAGTCCCAAAGTAAATGTGCAGGGGGATCTACCGAGAATCTGACCCGTAGTCCTAAAGTAAACAAACGGGGGGGGGGGGGNATAACACGAAGATATTCAGAAATAAAGCTCAAAAACACAAGGCAACAGTTAGTTCTAGCCTAACATGTTTCACGTAATGCAAACAAAGCAACTTGAGCAAATAGGCAATTTAGAACAACTAATCATGCTTTTTTAGCTAACACAATCTATAATTGCAAATAAAATACATCAGATAAGAAAGAAATACAGTCTAAATATTTAAAGTAAAATCGTATTTTTCAACAATTAGCTCAAGTACGCGCTCGTCACCTCATGTACAAGACATTCAATTACTAAATATCATGTCCCAAGGGAGAAGGTCCCATACACAAGGTTAGACAAGCCACTTACCTCGAACCGGCTCCAAAATCAACTCGAAACCACAATTTTTCCACTATCCAATTCCAAATGGCCCAAATCTATTCATTTCAATTACACCTCGTAAATAACGTCTCAAGCAACAGATTCTACTATGTAATTTAAAGCTACGACGCGAATTTAGGTAAAATAACCAAAACACCCCTCAGGACAACGTGGTCAAAACCCGAGGTTCGAACCAAAACACTGTTACCCATTTCCCCACGAATCCAAATATATGATTTGTTTTGAAATCTGATATCAAATTGAGGTCCAAATCCCCAATTTTAGAAAAAAACCTAGATTCTACCCAATACCCCCAATTTCACCCATGAAAATCATTGATTTTAAGTAGAAAACATGTTAAATGATGTAAATGATTGAAAGAATTAAATAAAAACCGGCTTACAAATGATTTGGAAGAAGTTTTGTCCTTGAAAAATCGCCTATGGGGTTTGGGTCTTGAAAGAATGGTGAAAATAGTGGAAATTCGACTAAGTATGAAATTGCTGGGTCTCAATTATCGCAATTGCGAACTTGGGTTCGCAACCAAATGTGGTAATTGTGAAGCTGGGTTCGCATTTTCGAACCCTTATTATTTTGCTAGTGTTTGCATTTGCGAAGGGTAAGTCGCATTTGTGACCACCCAGCTTTCGCATTTGCCAGGGCTGAGGTCGCATTTGCGATCAGTGCCCAGAAATCCCTCGTTCGCATTTGCGAGAAATTGGATCGCATTTGCGATCATTTGCCCAGGTCCAAGGCTTCGCAATTGTGATGCAGAGCTCACATTTGCAAACTCGCAATTGCAAGGCTCATCTTCGCAAATGCGAATATCACAGAAGGAAATATACCAGATTTTTTTTACAAGTTCAAAAATGCAATCCGACACCTATCCAAAACTCACCCGAGCCTTCGGGTCTCCAAACTAAATATGTACACAACCTCAAAAATATCCTACGGACTTATCAGTATGATCAAATCGCCAAAATAACATCATATACATCGAATCGAGCCTCAAAACTTATGATTTCTTCCAAATTTTCATAAAACATCAAATTTCTATTTTAAGTCTGAAACACGTCACACAATGTCCGTTTTCAACTAAGCTTTACAAAAAGTGCTTAAATCATATATAAGACTTGTGCCGGGCACCGAAACCAAAATACGGGCCCGATACTATAGTCTCCTAATCAAATTTTATTTCCAATTTTCTTAATTAATTGCAGAAAATAATTTCACACAAAAATTTATTTCTCGGACTTGGGACCTCGGAATTCGATTTCAGGCATACGCCCAAGTCCTATATTTTCCTACAGACCCTTCGGGACCGTCAAATCACAGGTCCGGGTCCGTTTTTCCAAAATGTTGGCCGAAGTCAAATTTTATTCAATTTAATATCAAAATTTCATATTTTTCTCACAGAATTCATATTCAAGCTTTTTGGCTACGCCCCCGGACTGCGCACGCAAATCGAGGTAATCCTAGATGAGGTTTTTAAGATCTCGAAAGTACAGAATAGGTAAGAAAATAAGTGATGACCCCTTTGGGTCGTCACATAAATATATTATGATATTTACATAACTGTTATGTATGGCATTAATTGTAATAGAACAAAACTCAAAAAATCTTATATAAAATAAAATAAAATAGAAAAAAAGTAAAGGAGTTAGGTATATACTGTTATAAAATAAAAACTGTAAAGTAAAAAGACAAGTATAAAGAGAAACTGACATATTATTCGAATTCAAAATTGATGTACATAATGAACTGAAATCTCTTATGTTTATAGAAGAAAGCAAACTGCTACTGCAAACCGCTGTGTAAGCTGCTACTATACTAGATATGGATAGTCTTCTACTGAGAGTAATATTTATCCATAGTGGAGTACTAAAAGGATAAACTCATTGTACCAGGTATAGATAATTTTCTATTGGTGGTAATGTTTATCCATAATGGAGTACTGAAAGGATAAGCTCATTGTACCTGATACGAATAATCTAATGGGGGTAATCTTTATCCATAACGAAGTACTTAAAGGATAAGCTCATTGTACCCGGTATGGATAATCTTCTACAGGGGGTAATGTTTATCCATAACGGATTATCGAAAGGATAAACTTATTATACCCGATATGGATAATATTCTACCGAAAATAATATTTATCCATAACGGGGTACCGAAGTGATAAGCTTCTTCAGGAGGCTTATTTTCAATAGAGTACTAAATAGATAAATATATTTACGACGGAGTGCCATATGGATAAGCTTCTTCAGGAAGCTTATTTACAACGGAGTACTAAATGAACATCTATAATATAATATATTTATAACACTCCCCCTTGGATGTTCATTAAAAGATAGTGTGCCTCATTAAAACCTTACTATGAAAAATTTCGTGGAAAAAAATTCTAGTGAAGGAAAAAGAGTACACATATTTAGTAATACGCATTTGTAGGCGCCTCATTAAAAACCTTATAAGAAAAACCCTATTGGAAAAAACCTTAGTAAGGAAAAAAGGGTGCATCGCATATGTTATGCCTCCTAACTAAAACCTTGCTTCAAATATTTGAGTCTCTGCATTCTAATCTTGTATCTGCAAAACCAATATGATCTGCACCACCTTTGTTAGCATTAACAAGATACATAAGTGCATAGCAATTGTACTGAGATAGAGTATTTCAGGACCAAGGAGTTCTTCATCCTCTTTTGGAGGTCGGAACGGATCCTTATTTACTTCAAGAGATCGGACACCCATTGGTGTACTTAATGGGTGCGCTTTGTCCATGTAAAAGCGTTTAAAGACCCTTTCTGTATTGGCAAATTGATGGATAAAGATCTCATTTGCTAAACATTAAATTTGCAGACCAAGTTAAATTTTTATTTTTTCAAGATCTTTCATCTCAAATTCTTTCTTAAGATATTCAATTGGCTTTGGAGCTCTTTTGGAGTTCCAACAAGATTTATGTCATCAACGTAAACAGTAAGTGTAACAAATTCTGATGATATTTTCTTTATAAAAATACATGGACAAATAACATCATTTATGTGACTTTCTTTTAGCAAATATTCACTGAGACGATTATATCACAAGCGCCCAGATTGATTTAAACTGTACAAAGATCTTTATAATCTGATCGCGTAAATTTCTCGAGACTTTGAACTATATGCTTCAGGCATTTTAAATCCTTCAGGGATCTTTATAGAGATTTAATCAAATGAGTCATATAGGTTATGACTCGCCTTTAAATGGCATGACATCTTCAGGTGTCTGGACTACTGGTTCGATCCTCACAATATTTTACAGTATTGTGCACTATATTATATCAAATATATCGTTGACGATCATTTTGTATCGGTTCCTAAGCAGCATAACTTTTTGAAATCTCATCACCTTCTTTATTTTCAGGTACCTCAACTTCTTCTGGATTTTCATGAAATGTTAGCTCTTCTAGAGCTCATTTCCTCCTCATTATGATCATTAGCTCATCATTTTTCAAGGATTGTTACCTTTGGAACCGATTAGTTTACCACGCTTCATGCGTATAGTAAACTCTATCATTCAGGGACTTTAAATTTTAATAGAAGCATTTGCAACTGAAATATGATATTTGTCTTTGGATCAGCAAATGCTTCTGGCATTTGACTTGAACTATTTTCTAAGTGAGGATCATATTAATGATAATTCAATTCATATAGCATATTTTTTACCTGTTTATTGGATTCCCCAAATGTTAGAAAAACTAACATATATCCCCAATCTTTTTTGGGAAACATATCTTTGTGCATTGTGGTAGAGAAATTAATCATATACTACTCATCAAAAGATAGTAAAATATTTAATTTCTAATCCTAAACGAATTGTGAGGGAAGGACTTACCATATATTGTTAGTCTGATGCATACCAGTGCTTCTATATGCAATTTAGAAAATCTTAGACCAACACATGAAGCTTTGTTCTCACAAATAATAGTTTAGCCATTAATAGGAGGTATTCACTGCTAAACTAGCTTGTATATAAACTAGCACTATCAAGATGAACTGTCTTGATTTCATAATCTGAAAATTATGCTCTTAAGTGAGAAAAACAATTTCAAATGCTAAACTACAGGTTGACAATAAACATTCATGTAACCATCTTATACATGCATATATAAGTGGTTCACATGATAGGTGAATGAGCCCATATTCATCTTTTATATATTTCAGAATCAAGGGTCTTAGTCCCAACTTTAGCTGGTATAATCAATTTATTATGAGAACAAGCAACACAGGAGAATTCTTGAAGAATCTTCTAGTTCTTCAGTATATACTTATCTAAATTCTCAAATAACTCATTTAAAAATGGCAAATGAAAACTTCAAGTTTATCATGGCATGCGCTATCTCTTAGTAAACTTCTGGTTTACTATGACATAAACTTTTGCATTAGTAAACTTCTGATTTACTGTGGCTACTTTTGTATTAGTAAACTTCTGGTTTACCGTGATAGATGATGTAGTAAAAATAAAAGAATAAGGCGGGTAACTTCTCATATATATATATATATATATATATATATATATTTTATCCCCTATGATTGTGGAAACATGAAGATTTTCAATCTTTCAATCATTTATAGTCTCAATATGATAGCCATTTATTTTAGTAAACTTCGAGTTTACTACAATATATGTTTTGACCATAATCATATAATATGAATGGCATATTTGCAAATAAGCTCTTCGAGAGCATTCATTTATTATCCACAATCTAATATTTATCAGACACTACTGGTGTCATGTATTTTCTAGGCAAACAGTTAACTCTTTAGGAGTTGTTGATACATTTTGTACTATCAAATATTTCTCAGATACTTTTGGTATCATAACGTGCCTATGGAAGAACGACCATCTTCAGGTGGTCATATCTATCTTTCAAATTATTTCACAGTATGAGTGGATCTTTAACAGTAAAATATTCAATTTTCAGGCCCTCATCAAGGTGATGGCGTAGGAATATCATTGCTCCGGCATGGTCTTGGTTTGATGCCTTATTTTTATCCTTGATGGTGTCTGCCAGACCTATCGCATCAAGATGAATTTCAGCATCAAGCACCCAAGACATGTAGCTTTTGCTCGATATATCCGGGGCTACAAATTCAAGTTTAGAAAGATTTGACATTATATAGAAAAAGAAAGTTCGTACCTTAGATACTTTCAAAGTATTTGCTCGAGATGGCAGAGTCTCGTACTGATAATGTGTTATAAAATAAAAACTGTAAAATAAAGACAAGTATAGAGAGAAACTGATATATTATTCCAATTCCAAACTGATGTGCATAATAAACTGAAATCTCTTCTATTTATAGAAGAAAACAAGCTGTTGTGTAAGCTGCTATGTAAGTTGTTGTGTAAGCTGCTACTCCAAGCTGCTGTGTAAGCTGCTACTTTACCAGATATGGATAATCTTCTAGTGAGAGTAATGTTTATCCCCAATGGAGTACTGAAAGGATAAGCTCATTGTACCAGGTATGGATAATCTTCTACTGGGGATAATATTTATCCATAATGGAGTACTCAAAGGATAAGTTCATTGTACCTGGTATGGATAATCTTCTACCAGGGGTAACGTTTATCCATAACGGAGTACTGAAAGGATAAATTCATTGTACCAGATATAGATAATCTTCTATCGGGGGTAATATTTATCCATAACGGAGTACCGAAATGATAAGCTTCTTCATGAGGCTTATTTCCAAATAGAGTACTAAATGGATAAACATATTTATAGCGGAATCCCATATGGATAAACTTCTTGTGGAAGTTTATTTATAATGCAGTACTAAATGAACATCCATAATATATATATATATATATATATATATATATATTTATTTATTTATTTATAACACTTCCCCTAGATATTCATTAAAAGATAATATGCCTCGTTAAAATATTAATATAAAAAATCCCGTGGGAAAAAATCCAGTGAAGAAAAAAGAGTACACATATTTAGTAATATGCATTGCTAGCTGCCTCATTAAAACCTTATAAGAAAGTCCTGTGGGAAAACCTTAGTAAGGGAAAAATAGTACAACGCGCATTTTACTCCCCCTAAATAAAACCTCGTTTCAAATATTTGAGACTCCGTATTTCAATCTATATTTTTCTCGAATAAAATGAATCACTGATCTCAACCACACGCACTTCCTACTTGCCGGTTTGGGATCGAGCTTTAAGGGGATCGTATAAATAACTTGCATCTGCATAACCAATACGATTTGCACCACCTTTGTTAGCATTAGCAAGATAAATAAGTGCACCAATTGCACTGAGATAGAGTATTTCAGGACCAAGGAGTTCCTCATCCTCTTCTAGTGGTTGTGACTGATCCTTATTCACTTCAAGTGATCGAACGCCTATTGGTGTACTTAGTGGGTGCGCTTTGTCCATGTAAAAGCGTTTAAAGATACTTTCTATATAAGCAGATTGATGGATAAAGATCTCGTCTGTTAAATATTCAATTTGCAGACCAAAATATAATTTTATTTTTCCAACATCTTTCATCTTAAATTATTTCTTAAGATATTCAATTGTCTTTTGGAGCTCTTCTTGAGTTCCAATAAGATTTATGTCATCAACATAAATAATAAGTATAACAAATTTTGATGCCATTTTCTTTATAAAAATACGTGGACAAATAACATCATTTATGCAACCTTCTTTCAGCAAATATTCACTGGGACGATTATATCACATACGCCCAGATTGATTTAAACCTCTTTGTAATTTGATCGAGTACATTTCTCAAGACTCTGAATTACATGCTTCAAGAATTTTAAATCCTTTAGGGATCTTCATATAGACTTAATCAAATGAGTCATATATGTTACGCCTTGCATTTAAATGGCATGACATCTTCAGATGTCTAGACTACAGGACTGATCCTCACAATCTTTTACAATATGATAGTCATTTGTATTAGTAAACTTCAGGTTTACTACAATATATGTTTTGACCATAATCATATAATATGAATAGTATATTTGTATATCAGCTCTTCGAGAGCCTTTATTTATTATCCACAATATAATATTTATCGGACACTACTGGTATCATGTGTCTTCTAGATAAATAGTTAACTCTTTAGAAGTTGTTGATACATTTTGTACTATCAAATATTGTCGAGACACTTCTTGTATCATAAAAGAAAATTAAAATTAAATTAATAATATAAAGACAATTCAAAATTTATAAATATAAGAAATTAAGCATTTTAGTATTTTTACCACCAACTTTGTGATAAATGTCTCCTTCAGGAAGAGATACACGAGTTGTTATTTTCTTCGGGGAACTCGATAAGTAATCATAACATATTAATGTGGTTGTAGTAGAAAGCATTCTACAAGAATACTTTGCCTTGGAATGATATTTAATAAAATTATCCAAGATATTTTACGTACAACGGGTACGTGCGATAATAATTGTGTTACTTCTCTAGGAGCAAATTTAAAATACGAAAAAATGAGTATATATTCTCTCAATCATATTACCTCTTATGGAGGTGACTTGTAATATATTTACATCAAAAGTGCGTTCATATTTACGAGCTTTATTAATATCGTCACATTCACTTCAGGGAATGGATTAACATTTAAGTTCTCCTCCTTCAGGGAACGGAACATAATTATCTGAACGTGTATTAATCACACCAAATTGTGATGCTTCAACTTCTTTGAAAATATTTACTACTTCGGGAGAAAATCGAGGCGTGCATTTAATATAGAGAATATTTATGTACC
This sequence comes from Nicotiana glauca, assembly GCA_026770625.1. Taxonomy (NCBI): domain Eukaryota; kingdom Viridiplantae; phylum Streptophyta; class Magnoliopsida; order Solanales; family Solanaceae; genus Nicotiana; species Nicotiana glauca. The sequence continues at coordinate 94,590 of MU769634.1, forward strand.
TTATCTTCAATTGTAACCATAGAAAGCCTAAATTATCACTTCTGATGGTCATAGGAATATACCACTTCTGGTGGTTAACATATTTTAATTACAATGAGATATACGAAATATAAACACTTCTGGTGGTTATATATTACTTGCAAACTCTGTTGGAGTTTAAGTGGATCTAACAATGTTATCCACTTTGTAATTATTAAGATAATTATGATGAAAACAAATACCAAAATAGGTATTGTATACGTAGCATATAACCAAGCAAGCGATGATAAATATATTAAACCAAATATAAGCAAAAGGCTCAAGTTACTTTACAGAAATTTGGCCACTCCGGACGCAAGTGATATCCACATCTCTACCGCCAAAAAGAAAAGCTCACCACCTCAAGACTATAATCTGCCTTATGATGCTTGAAATGAATAAGATCTAACCACGGACTTAAGAGCCTTGCCTTACATTGGAGATTAACACTAAAATAGAAATTAAATTCGAAGTAAGTGCTCAAAATGGTAGAGTCTCGTGCTGATAACGTGTTATAAAATAAAGATTGTAAAGTAAATAAATCAAAGACAAGTATAGGGAGAAAGATTGATATATTATTCAACTTCAAACTGATATACATAATAAACTGAAATCTTCTGTATTTATAGAAGAATAGAAGCTGCTACTGCAAGTTGCTGTGTAAGCTACTTGTAAACTGCTACTATACCAAATATAGATAATCTTCTACTGGAGATAATATTTATCCATAAAGGAGTACCGAAATAATAAGCTTTTTCGAAAGACTTATTTCCAATAGAGTACTAAATAGATAAACATATTAAGTTTAGCTTGGAATCAACCGAGCCAACTCTATTTTATAGTTTATGTTTAATCACATCCAAATTTAAGTTTTAATTGATTTATATAAACCAATCACATATGAATTCATGAATTACTATAATTTGATGAGCTCTTTATTCTTTCATATTTTTCTTAACACAATCAACTTGTTATGAACATAATATCTCTTAACTAAACATTAAAGAATTGAATCAAACTTAGACATGGTAGCAAAACTCAATTTGGACTTGATAAAGCTCAGTTGAATTAGATAGTCCGAATTGACGAAACACTACTGGGGGGGGGGGGGGGGG
>MU769634.1:114928-129887 GCA_026770625.1 Nicotiana glauca
AGAAACTTTTATTAGGCACATGCCTAATACTTCTTCAAATGAGATGGACATCATCAATAACATTCTACTAACAGATTTTTTTTTTAAAAGTACACTTTATCAAACACACGGTGACCTAGCTTAACAAATTTACGCATTTTGTTAAAAAGAAGCTTTAATAATTATTTTTTTCCAAGACTTTTTCCTATATTAAGATCATGCAATGTGGATATTTTGAGTCGATTCTATTATCATACTCATGTATAGTGATAGCACTAATTTTCAAGCTAGTTTGATTTTTGTACATCGACAACAATAAATAAATAACCCCGAATCGGTTATTAAAAAAGGATTGAGGGACAGAATTAAGAAACGGAAATTAATTTGGACTAGCTATTTCAGTGGACTATTATTTTTCCATTATCATAATATTGGATCACTATACGGTGGAACCAAAGCAAAGTTCTTCGCATGATAGATAAATAAAATCGCTAAAATTAGATCAGACTAGATTGTTTTCAATCGCATTCACGAAGAAATTTTTGGACCAATAGTAAAGTGTGACCAAGTTAAGGTTCGAGTCGCATGTGAAATTATTCCCTGACATTTGTGTTAGGGTAGATTGCCTTCATTAGTATAGGAGTGTGACACTTTTTTTGAACTTAGCAACAACAACAAGAAGTCAACTACCAAAAGACAGCAGCTTAGGTGACATATTGCTTACTATTTCTCTCTCCGTACAATTAGTCGTTAACACCCAAAAGACAGCAACTTAGGTGCGTCTCTGTTACGCGCCGCCTCATGGCGTCATCGGACGAAGTTCCCCAACTGTGTCCAAATAATCAAAATGACCCCCCCAACATTAGCGAACTCAATCTCTGAATCAATTTCAAAGAACCCTACCTATGCCAACACCATAGTTGCTGCTACCTTAATCCCGACCATCAATACTCAAAATCCCAAAGAAACAATCATTACAAGACATACCACCCACAATGGTATTCCGACAGTGATTTTCAAAGCCAGGGATTATTATGGAATCATGGCGGATGAGTGTCGACTCACTATCGTGGGGCGATTCTCAAACCTTCTCTACACTTCGATCATGGAACCTATGGTTGGAAAAGAAAAAAATTGAAGGTTACAGGAAATTCGTGGGTTATCAAGAATGCATTTTTAATGGTAATGGGAAGATATGGTGCTTCTGGAAGAACATGAGCAATACTACGATTATTACGAATGATGAGCAGCAAATTTTTATTAAAATTGAGGACGGTTCAGACAATCACCCTATCATTATCACCGTTATTTATGCCAAATGTAAAGCTTTGGAAAGAAAGAACCTATGGAGCAGCCTGGAGAACATCAGCCTTATTATTCATGGTCCTTGGTGCATTGGAGGTGATTTCAATGTTATTCTTGAACTCGGAGTGAAACTAGGTGGTAAACCTCACAGGATGCATCAGAGTTTGGATTTTCAAAATTGTATGGATAATTATGGTACTACTGATATTGGCTACACAGGCCCCAATTTCACCTGGTGCAATAACAGAGGGCCAAGAAAAAGAATATGGAAAAGGCTTGATAGAGTCTTTGTTAATGATAAATGGGCTCAAAATTTTCAAAATACTAATGTAAGCCATTTGGTGACGACTGGTTCTGACCACAGACCTCTACTCTTGAAATCTTCAAACTCTACTAACTCTCACTTTAAATACTTCAAATTCCTTAACTTCTGGACTTCACAAAAAGGTTTTCACAATCTAGTTATGGAAGCTTGGAGTACTAAGATTCAAGGTAACAGTATGTGGGGGCTTCAATCAAAATTAAAGCTCCTTGGCAAGAGGCTGAGTAAATGGTCTAGAGAAGAAATTGGAGATATACATGAGCAGGTTACCAAGTGGGAAGAAAAGATCCAGCACTTAGAGGAAATTGAAATCGCTAGCAACATTAACATTGACAGGGAAGAAACCAACAAGGCACATGCTGAATACATTAGATGGTTGGATATGCAAGACTCTCTTATGAACCAAAAAGCTAATGCCAAATGGTTTGAAGATGGAGATAGAAACACCAAGTACTTTCATAGTAGGCTTAGGGAAAAAGGAAAGAAGCTCCAATTGAACAGGATAAAAAACCATAAGGAAAATGGATACAAAGAGAGGAGAAAATTACAAAGCCAGTTATTCGGCACTTCAACTCCATGTTCAACCTCCCTACTCCTCAACTGAATTCTACGATTCTGAATTGTATTACCAGATGGATCACGAAAAAAGATAAAGACATGTTAGATGAAGATCCTAGTGAGAAGGAAATACGACATGCAGTTTTCAGTTTGATAAATACTCAGATTATAACTTCATGATCAGATAAATACTCTGATGATGCAGTTATCTAATCATGCAGTTTTCAGTTTTCAGTTTCTATTAATCTGATCATGAACACTACTAGGAGATATGAGAATAGCTCTGGCCAAAAGGTTAACAATGATAAAAATTTCTTTTTAACTACTCCTAATACATGTGCTACTAGGATCAATCGAATCAGGAATGCTCCAGGTTACATGGACAAGAACTTCCCCTTTACTTACCTATGTTGTCCAATTTACATAGGAAGGAAAAAGTTAGTGTATTTTGACTGCCTTGTAAATAAAATTGTTAAAAAACTCAATGGGTGGCATGGTAAAATATTTTCTTATGGAGGGAGAATTATTTTGATCAAGCATGTTCTTCAATCTCTCCATATATATACCCTATCTTCTATGCCCCACTCCCAAGGCACTTTTATATTGATCGAAAAGTATTTTGCTAACTTTTTTTTGGGGCTACTCTGACAATCAAAAGAAAAACCATTTGAGATCTTGGAAAAACTTATGTTTCCCCTTAGAGGAGAGAGGTGTTCGCAATAAAATTATTTGTGATACAAAAATAAATTGCAATCACAAAATAAATATAAAAGAAACATAATTTTATTGATAAGATGATTGTGGGTACAATCATGTTTCTCCCTTGATTCTTCTCTCCTGATAATCTTCATGAATCGAGGGCTGAAGCAGCGTATTTCTCGAATGTAAGGATGATGCAGAGCTCTTGGATGTATTTGATCTCCGGCTTCTTGAACTATTTCATTGTCAAGAAGTATCCGGCCATATTTTGGTCTCTTTGTAAGTATCCAGTGAGTTTATGGGATTTTTGAGACACCTCTTCAAGGGAATATGTATCCCTTTATATAGGTGTGAGTTAGGGTTTAGGGTAGAGTAACCTCCAAAAAACCTTAATAGACTTCTAGGATTTCTAGAGTCCTATAGTATCTTTAATTTAGGATTTGGCTTGATCCCTTAAAATTTTGATATCTACAAATGCCCCCTATTTCAAGGTTTGTCGGGGTGTAGGCTTGCCAAACTTTAAGACGAGACTTGAAGTACTCGATAATCATAACGAATGTTTTGAAACTTGGAGTTTTTGATTTACAGAGGGAAGAGATGAAGGGCAGAACTAGTCCCACTGGGTGTGCCAATTTGTTTGCAACAAATTATATGTGATACAAAAATAAATTGCAATCACAAAATAAATGTGAAGAAACATAATTTTATTGATAAATAATTGTGGGTACAATCTTGTTTCTCCCTTAATTCTTCTCTCCTGATAATCTCCGTGATTTGAGGGCTGAAGCAACGTATTTATCGAATGTAAGGATAATGCAGAGCTCCTGGATATATTTGATCTCCGGCTACTTAAAGTATTTTATTATCAAGAAGTATCTGGCCATATTTTGGTCTCTTTGTGAGTATCCCGTGAGTTTCTGAGATTTTTGAGACACCTCTTCAAGGGAATATGTATTCCTTTATATAGGTGTGAGTTAGGGTATAGGGTAGAGTAACCTCCAAGAAACCCTAATAGACACCTAATAGACTCTTAGAATTTCTAGAGTCCTGTAGTATCTTTAATTTAGGATTTGGCTTGATCCCTTAAAAGTTCGATGTCTACAGGAGCCATTGGGCTAAAAAGAATGGAGGTGTTTGATAATATCCTGGCCTCGAAAAGATGGTGGAGAATGAGAACGATTCCCTCACTGTGGGTTACATTCATGAATCACAAATATTTCCCAAGATCACATCCAGTGAGTAAGAAAAAGGCCTCAAGGGATTCACATGCATGGCAGAAATTGAAGAAGGTTAGAGAGGATGCAGAACCACACATATTATGGCTTATTAACTCTGGTAATTCAAGCATATGGTGGGACAACTGCACTAATAAAGGCCCATTGGCAACACTTCTCCCAGATATTAACAACAATCCTAAAACAATTGTCAAAGATTTATACACAATGGAAGATGGAACATTCAAAAACTAGGTGATGCCTTCCCAGAGGAGATTGTTCTATGTATTGTGAATATCGACATTGGCAATCAACACATTCCAGACCAAGCTATATGGGACCTCACAGAAAATGGTAAGTATTCTAACAAAACTACCTTGACCTTGTTCAGAAGCACTAAGCCTAAAGATCATCTACTTAGCAATGTATGGCATTCTAGCATCCTTTTTAAGATCTCTTTTTTAGCTTGGAGATTATGGTTGGCGAAAATTCCTTTAGATGATAATACTTGTGAGCACGTGATTTTGCCTATACGAATTATTCCCATAAAATTCAAAATAAAATAATTTTTTTTTGTGTGCAATTTTGTAAATTTTTGTGATTTTCAGTTATTGTTTGTATTTGTGTGTGCGCATGTTTATTTGATCAATTAATAAGAAAATACAAAAATAGGTTGAATTTTCATTTAGGATTTAATTTTATAATTTTGTGTTAAATTGTAAATTATTTATTTTACAATAATTGGAAAATCATAAAAAATAATGCACTTTGTATTTTTAGTTTTTAATTGTGTGATTTTGGTACTTAATTATTTGCAATAATTATTAGTTAGAGTTAATTAGTATATTTAAGTTACTTTGATTTTATAATTTAATCTAGGAGTTTAGGTTTTAATTCTGAAAAATAATTTAGAAAGAAAATAAAAGAAAAAGAGAAGGAAAATAAAAGGACCCGGAATTGGGCCAAATTCAATGTTTATTCAAAAGGCCCAAATAGTTACCAGTCCAAACCACCCATCTCTGAGTGTATCAAAATGACGTAGTATAGGGAGAATACTACGCCGTTTCAAGATCAGCAAATCTCAGCCCTCCATCTTCTCCCCATCCAACGACTCAAAACACTCCCCACAACCTGACCCCTTTTTCCCAGCCCGACCCAGTCCCCCACTAAGATCAAACGACCCTGTTTCCCATAAGTTAGTTGATCCAAGCTGTTGATCTCATTTGATCAAACGGCCTGGATTCAATTCCACCCTACGTATATAAGTGACCAAACAGACCCTACCCCCCTTAGAACTCCCCTCTCCCATTTCCTTTGTCTCTAATTTCGGAGACCGATTTCCAGCCACCACCCTCCGCCCGCCGAAAATCGCCCATGGCGGCGGACGGTAGCCAAACACCATCAAATTCACACCCCCGAACTTCCCTTGACCTCCCCATTCCGAATCCCCACCCAGTTGCCCTCGAATATTGCTCGATCTTCTCGAATAATAGATTGAAAACTTTGAACCCTAGTAGCCGCCACCTTTCCCCTTTCCTCCAGTGGCGGTGCCACATCTCCTCAGACCCAAAAAAATACCAAATGACCACCCAACCTCCCTCATCTCTGATCTACCACTAGTTTCCTTCGAATCAGGCTAGAATCCTTCTAACCTGAATTCGAATGAACTAACCCTAAAAACCCAAACCCCAGGATTGAATATGTAGTTGAAAGTTTGAGGTCGTAATTGACCTTAGTTGTGTGTTCTCAGTCGAGAACACTCGATTAAGGTCCATTTCGATTTCAAATTCAAAGTTGAAGTTTCGAATTTAAGACAGGGTCATACAAAGGTGAGTGTCCAAATTTTAGGTCTTTTATACATTTGTTTAGTAAATATTATCTTCTTCTACTCCTTTCTTTTATTTTATATCGAATGTTTATTTGGTCAGTTTGTTCTATGATTTTCTGTTTTAGTTCTTCGAATTTATAGAATGTTTGTTGATTTTGTTTGGTTTGACCAATAGATTAAACTCGCATAATAGTAGTTCTTAAACTAATTCATGCCAGTTTTGTTAAAAGATGAACTTGTTTCGATTTTAGTATTAAGAACTATTAGGCGAACTGTTGATAGATTTTGTTTGTGTAAGAGATTGAATAGCCTTAATTTGTGAATACTTAGAGTTTCCAGAGTATTAATTAGAGTTTTAAGGTTAATTTAGAAACTGAAACCTAAGAATTTTGAAACTGAGTGATCTGCCAACACTAAATGTCAGGGCACTACTAAACTAATGAGTTTTAATTAATAAAATTTGTTCGGTAGTGGAGAGACACTCTGTTCAGTGCTTTTAGGAACTGTAAAACAAGGTAACATGGGGGGAACAACAAAAGTTGAAAACACCCTGTCTAATGCTTCTAAGTGCTGGAAATGGGTTAAGGTTTGGGTATAAATACGGAGATATAGAGAGGGATAAGGGGGGTCTGAAAATTGAGAGGGTAAAAAGACATTGAGAGTTAGAGAGAAGATATACACACACACTGCCATACGCTCGTATAGACAGAAATATATAGAGAGCACTGGAATTCATTGATACACATATTGAAACTCTACTGTTTCATCAAACTCTTTTAGTGATTATCTTTTGATCCTTTTCAATTCTGAAAAACAATAACTTGTAACTCACTTGGAGCTTTAAAGTAAATTGATATTGGTTTTCCTCTAGAAATTTTGAGTCTAGAAGTATTGAAATTATTGTGTCATCGGGTTTTTGAGAAACAACCTCTTGGATCCCTTTCATTAAGTCTGGGGTTATGTGTTTTCTATTACTGATACCTTGCTGCTTGGTTGTGCTGCTGTTGCAAGTCACTGACCCTTTTCCTTTTGATTTTCTCAATTTTCAGGCATTACTTTAGCCTCAAGTGATATGTATACTGTAGATCAGCATGTGTGATTGAATCAAAGGATGAAAATGAATCAATACCTATTCTGTTGAATGAATTTCATATTGTCATTAGACTATATGCTAGCTCAATAGTGTTATTTAGACAATTGTTTACTTTGTACTAATTTGGACTGCAGGATTCTTTTAGAACTATAGGAATATCCTGCAAAAATGATGCCAATTTAACACAGTTCAATTTAGTACAGAAACAACATTCTTTGTAGAAATAGTTGATAGTTCTTAACTCGTTCACGGGTGCCTTCTGAATTCAAATTCCAGGTCATACTGTATTGCTGAATTATAACAGTAGGAAATTTTAGATTCATGCTATATTATACGTTAGTTGGAAGGTTCATTGAGCCAATAACTCAGAAGTAAACAATATAAAAAAGTAGTGTCTCAGTAGTTATTCATGTTTCCAGGAATGATTAGGTTCATTTAAAAGTGTATTATTTGCAATTAAAAGGCTGTCAAACTTCAGATCAATTACTTAGTTATCAGTGTACCAACAGGTTGTAGAAACTGAATGAATTGAATAATTAAATGCTTAAGAGTTAGGGTTTAATTTGAATGAATTGTGTATTTGTTTGCCAAAAACTATTAAACAAGCCTACGAATTAACATCAGTTTGGGCTCCTACAAGAGCTAAGGCCATACATCTTTTAAAGGGTGAGGTCTGGGCCTAACGCTATAATCTGAAGCCCAAGTGATTTGAATCACTGAGTCTCAGTACACAAGCTACTTTCGATTTAGGCCTGTATATAGGCCCACGACCGGGCAGTTCCTACCAAAATCTTACTAAATCTCCTCATTTTTTGACTGGTTTGAGACCCAAGGTGTTGAGGGCTTAATTCATATTTGAAATAGTTGATATAATGCAATTTTGGGCCTTTCGAGTTAAGTAGCAAGCTCAAATTAAAGGGGTCTTCAATAACGGAGATCCTTTTGTCTGAGTTTGGGCTTGATCTTGAAACTCGAATTCATTTGAGTACTTTTAATAGTAGCTTATTAACCATGCTAATTAATTAGGCCTTCTTGAGACAATATTTAATAGAAAATCATAGTTCCTTTAAGATGGACTTTAAAATAAAATAAGGTGCGTCGAGTCAAACAGAATTCATAAATTGTATGACCCTCTTTAATTACCCCATAAAAAATATTTAGAACTCGGAACGCGCCATTTAGTGAATTTTCATGGCCCTAGAAAAATGTTAACAACACGTTAGTTGCTTTTAGGCGCGTGCTTTAATAATCTATCTTCCTAAATTTTGATGTGCATTTCATGCAACCCAAATCCAAATCCCAAAACGTCAAATAAAAGGTGTTCTAGATCGTGGGTGCATTTCATGTGACGCGGTCCAAAGACATGTTTTATATGACGTTCAACATTCTTTAAAAATTAATTAAAAGCAGTAAATAATTTAAAATTGCACATAGGTTCAAATTGTATTAAAATCAGGTAATTAAGCCAAATATGATAGTTGAGCGATCGTGCTAGAACCACGGAACCCGAGAATGCCTAACATCTTCTCTCGGATTAACAGAATTCCTTACTCGGATTTCTGGTTCGCAGACTGTTAAACAGAGTCAACTTTTCCTCGATTAGTGATTCAACCGGTGACTTGGGACACCATAAATCTCCCAAGTGGCGACTTTAAATCTTAATGATAAATCCCATTTTGATTGTCCTTTGATTGGAAAAACTCCTTTATACCCTTCCGAGGTATAGTGTGCAAAGGAGATGTGACAGCTTTGGCGACTCTGCTGGGGAGGTTAACCCAGAACCACTGGTTCAGGGTTAGAAATTTGAGCTTAGAATACTTGTTATATTTGGCTTTATCTATTATCTGGCTTTATTCACATGTTTGGGCCTAATGTGCTAAATGTTGTTTTTTAACGCTTTGATATTGGTAAACTGTATATAAATTGTTACGAATCCTTCCTCTCTCTAAGTATTCTACATCATGGAGAAGGGTGCACTTCGTGTGACTTCTCTTCTATTTAGAGTCTTTTCCCATTTATAACGAGGTTCGGATAAGTTGCTAAGCCGGCGGAGCTTCTGTATCCCCGGTACGCTGCCCCCGTCGATTCAAGTTGTCCGCTCGGGTAAGCCAGGTCTAGAACAATAAACCCAGATTTTCAAACCTAGAATGACAAAGCCTCATGACGGATCCCTAGTAGGAACGTTTGTTTGCATCATGTGCATTTGACTTAAGGGACTCAACACAGGGGTTGGGTCCGTCTAGGACATATGACTTGAAATGAAAAGACCATCCTGATGCATCCTACTTGCTACTTGTGCATTTATTTGCTCCGAATTTGCATGTTGATCGGATTGTAAATAATGGGAGAGAGTTAAAAGAAAATAGCAGTGTTAGGGTTAAGTGAAGGTAACCACTTGATTTGAAAAAACCAATATCCAAATAGTACTGAAACTCTGTCGGATTTTTGAAAAAAGAAAAGAGAAAGATTTTTTTTTGTTGTTTTTAAAAATATTTGGCTTTGACAAACTTTCCCGAACTAGCCAGTTTTATTCTCATCGGATGTGAGATACGTAGGCAACCCCCATCGGGTCCAACCTCCCTTTTGCAAAAATAGCTCAAAAATAAACAAATTTTTTTTAGTCTTAGGTGATGCCATTCTTGTCTAAAATAAGCCGAATGTCCCCAAAAAGGACACTGGAAGGCTATTTTGCAAGAACAGCCACCCTGAATCATTTTTAACGGTTAGCAGGAACAACCTTAAAAACTTCCTCTTCGAAGTGCTAAAAGGCCGTATCGGCAAAATCGGGTCATGGTTTTTCTTAAATGTAATCTTTCAAAAAATGGTCACTTTTTTAGAGTCGTTAAATCACCTTAATAAACGTGCATGATGAGCATGATTGAAATTGAACCCTTCACAGTCCTTAAAGAGATCCCTTTGAAGCTCCATCTGTGGTGGAATGACCAAGGCAAGGATAGTAGAGAGACGGTGGTGAAAGTTTTGGGCGGTCTCGTTGGGTTGTTGAACATCAAGCCGAGGCAGGATATTATTGAAGCATTAATACCTTTTTGGGACTCAACTCGCAACGTGTTTCAGTTCTCAGATTTTGAGCTCACGCCGACCTTAGAGGAAATGGCAGGTTATGCAGGCCTTAACAGATACCTCAGAACTCGATATCCATTGGCACCATGACCGGTATCTCCACATAGATTTCTAGATTTGCTGAGTATTAGCCGAGATGTTCAGGATAGGAATATATCAGAAGGGTATTGCACGCTCAAGTTCTTGTATCGCCGATATGGCAATCCCCGAGGCTTTGAAGAACCCAACACCGGTTTAACCCATGCCGGAAACAAAGATAAGTGGGAGGCATGGCGGGGTTTAGCTTTAATGGTAGTTTTCTTAGGAGTTGTGCTCTGTCCACGAAAAGATGTTCATATAGAGATCGGCCTCGTAGGATTGCTAGATGTTACAATCAAGAAAGCCACTAGCACGGTGGTGCCTCTGATCGTATCAGTAATCTATCGATCCTTGACTACATGCCGAGAAGGGGGAAAGTTCTTCCAGGGTTGAAATTTGTTGCTACAGCTATTGATGCAAGAGCACCTCTATCACCGGACTGGGTACATGATTTATGGTTTGACCGGGTTGACTTGCATCGACAAAATTGAAACCCGGCTAACAGGTATTGAGTTTCTTGAGGGCACTAAGGCTTGGCTATCATATTTGAAATCTTTTGACCGCTGATAAAATTGAATGGGCCTTTGGATGGCTTCCCGTTACTGAAGTTATACATACGTCAGCTGATGTGCCTTACATTCTCTTGATGGGTATTTAGAGCATCCAAACCTATGCTCCATACAGGGTCTCGCACCTATTAGGAAGATTTCAAAATGTCCACAACAACGAAGATCTAAGTAAACAAGTCATTGAATTGGGGCCAAAAGCTGCATTTCTAGAAGGGAGAATTCGCCAAATATGGAATGAATGCAGGTTCCTCGAACCTAAGACCATGGTCCGAGATCAAGCTAGAGGCGAAGTAGATCCTAAGTACAATGTCTGGTTTGGCAAAGGATTCCAAATTCCTGAAAGACCTGCAAAGACACCACATGTTCAACAATTCACTGACAGGGCACAAGAGCAATGGAACTGGTTGACTAAGGAAAACAAGTACAGAGCCAAAATAAGCCAATTGGAGAGGCAAGCCATGGAACTTCAATTTTAAAAGGGTGTTCAAGCCGCTGCGGATGAAGGAGAAAATAAGAAGCTCACCCAAGAAAATGAGGCCCTTAAGGCTCAGATCCGAAAAATGAAAATAGTTGCCAGAAAATCAGAAAGGAGTCGGGCTGACCAAAAACTCATAAACAAACTGAAAAGGAAAGCCCTCGAATGTCAAGAGGACTTGGAGAAATCTGAAGCTAGCTTGGCAAGGATCTGGGCCAGATGGACAAGGGGTGAAAAAGAGCGGGCACAACATATGCAGCAGATGAAGAGGGACTATTAAGGGACCGTCACTCTCTTGAGAGGAAATATAGTCACTCTCGAAGACAGGATGTTCTGGCAAGCTAGATATTTCAGAGTAGATAGGAAACACTGTTATGACTTGATGGCGTGGATGGAGGAACAAATGCATATGTTTCAAGATCAACTCCTTCATAACTCTCGAGCACTAGAAATGCGGGATCAACAGATAGGACGGTTGCTACAGGAAAAGAGCAGGATTAGAGAAGGGGTCAGAAACATTGCACATTACATTATTGCAAAATGCCGAGCATGCTAGGACATGACCCGTACCGTTTTTTTGCGGCAGTGATGACATTCGTCAAGCAAATAATGAACAATTTGGAGAGGCTTCAAAGGGATCTTGTACAAAGGCCTGTGACAAGGCCAAATGATGCCTCGCGGGACCCAGGAAATGTCAGGGCCTTAATGTATTCCTAATCTTTGCTTGAGTCTGTATTTTAAGTTTGTCAGTTGGTCCTTTTAAGTGTGCTTTGTCATCTTTTCAAAGTCTATAAACTTTTTCTGAGTCTATAATCAAAGCAATTGTTTTTACGAAAAATGTTTTGCTATTTATGCTTTGTCTAGAACTAGGCACGGTCTGATTCATGCGGCGACCACCAGTAAAAGAAGAAAAAGAAAAAGGGGAAACTAAAAAATAAAGGAAAGTTTAAGAGGTGTTGAAAGAAGGGACACAATTATAAAAGGCCGAAATGAAGCACACAACTGAAGCAAATGCATGATAGAAATGGTTAATTGCTTAGGTGCATTGCATCCCAATGTGCGATTGCATATTTGTTAAACTCTAAAAACTAACAAGTTCGTTGTCTTCCAAAGAATTCAAGCAGTTAGTTTATCTAGAAGATACTGGCGCATTACCATTACCAAACTAGATCAAAGGGACCAATACCAAAAATCATATTTATCCTGGATATCGACACAAGCGTTGGGGTAGAAGAATTGGACGTCAATAAGATGAAAGAGGAGATGCTCAAACTTAAGCAACAAATGGCTGAAATGTATCAGGCTTGGTCCAAAGGGCAATCACTGCCGTCTTACCCTGCTAATCCGGCTTTTACCCCACTAATAGCTCAGTCTCAAGATGATCCTACTACCGATCCAGGCTTTCCCATCTACCAACACTATCATGGCACTACTTCTCACACACCCCGAGCTCCACCGTCAAAACCAATTCCCTACCCTCCTCTGCCAATCACCCCTGTATTTGTAGCATCCCCGCTGGTTGCATTCCATAAATAATCCGACAAGACAATGTTCCAGGCTCAAGAGAATCAATACTACCCCTCGAAGCCCACCTTCAAAGCTCCCGAAACCTACCCATATGATCCACGTTCTGACTTACCAGGGGGAGCAGAAAAACCGACCAGAAATCCTGAACAGGAAGAGATGTTCCAAAAAATGAAAAGCATAGAAAAATCTTTCCGAGACATGCGGGGTAGGAGGCCAAGTGAGCGTGGCTTATAATGACCTTTGTTTATTCCCAAATGTGCAGCTGCCGGCAGGGTTCAAAATGCCCAAATTTGATTTGTACAGTGGGTATGGTGATCCGGTGGCCCATTTGAGAGGCTTCTGCAGTAAAATGAGAGGAGCAGGAGGAAGGGATGAATTGTTAATGGTGTACTTCAGTCAAAGGTTGAGCGGCTCAGCGCTAGAATGGTACACCTGTCAAGATCACGGAAGGTGGTACACTTGGGATGATTTAGCCCAAGCATTTGCATGCCATTTTTAATATAATCTGGAAATCCTAGATCGTCTGTCATTGACGAAAATAAAGAAAAAGCTAGGGGAGAGTTTTAGAGAATACGGTTTCTGTTGGAGAGAGCAAGCTGCAAGGGTTGACCCTCTGATGAAAGAAGGCGAGATGGTTGACTATTTCTTACAGGCCTTGGAGCCCACATATTTTGGTCATTTGGTGTCGGTAGTAAGGAAGTCATTTAACGAGGTGGTAAAAATGGGAAACATGGTGGCGGAGGGACTTAAGTCCAACAAAATTATGAGTTACTCAGCGATCAAGGCAACCGCCCAAGCTATCCAAAATAACACTGGGGGTATATTGGGAAGGAAAAAAAAGGAGGACGTTGCAACGATCGAGTCGAGAGCTTGGCCCCAAAGCCCGTCACCTTACTATAACCTCCTCCACCCCACCCTCAAACTTACCCCTACACTCCATATAGCCCACCCCAACACTACTACCCACATCCTGAACCTCATTTTTTTGTTCTCCACACCCAAGCATACAGCCAACCTCTGGCTCACAACCAATGGCGTGCTCTCGCTCCACAGAATAGAAACCCTCTCGGTTAAATTTTCCAACCTAATCCAGCATTCAGGGGTGACATGGCACAAAAGAAGAAAACATTCACTCCATTGGGGGAATCATATGCCAGTCGGTTCCACAGGCTCAGACAACTAAACATGCTAAGGCCAATACCATCTAAACTGCCAAATCTACCTCCAAAAAACCTTGATTATTCGGTCAGTTGCGAGTATCGTTCAGGTACCTTGGGGCATGATACCGAGAAATGTTGGCACTTGAAGAGTGCAATACAAGAGTGCATTGACACTAACATAATGGAACCCAACATCAACAGGAATCCAATGCCAGCCCACCCAGAAGCGAACGTGATTGAAATTGTGCAGAAAGGGGGAGAGCCGTAGAAGCCATCACAGACCGTAATGACAATTCGATCTAGTGAGACAAATATTATTGAACAACCAACAGGGGAAAGGTCAGCGCTCGAGTTGATTGAAAAGAGTGTTGGGCCGTCTGCGGCAGTGAATAAGGGGTCTCCAAGCCAGATCACAACAAGACAGGAGAGAGTAAAGGTGATTGTGCCGGGAGCAGTCAGCAAAACCATCATAACTGTGGAAGGGGCCCGTTTTGATCAAGTTATCATCAAGTCAGTAACCCAGTTATCGATAATCAGTAGCAAGGCTGTTCCGTGGAACTACGGATGGATGGCAGTGATGTATAAAGGAAGGGAGGTCAAGGAGGAGGTCTGCGAGGCCCAAGGGTTAACTCGGTCGGGAAGATGTTTTGCTCCCGCAGATTAGAGGAAAGCCAAGGATAATTCAGCTTCAGTAAAGAAACCCGTGACCGAAGAGGAAGCGAAAGAGTTCCTAAAAAAATGAAGATGCAGGACTATTCCATTGTAGAACAGTTAAAGAAGACACCGGCGCAAATTTCCTTCCTTTCATTATTGATCTACTCGGACGAACATTGCCGAGCATTAATGAAAATCTTGAACGAGGCGCATGTCCCTGACAAAATCACTGTGAATCACTTGGAGCAAATAGCCAACAAAATCTTCTAAGTGAACATGGTCACTTTCTCTGACGATGAATTTCCCGTAGAGGACACCGAACACAATAGGGCCCTTTATCTGGCAGTAAATTATGAGAACTCTATGGTCACACGGCTGTGAGCACGTGATTTTTGCCCTACATGAGAATTATTCCCA
>MU769635.1:8476-26449 GCA_026770625.1 Nicotiana glauca
AGTAAAAGGAAAAGGAGGTGTGACAGCATCATATGCATTTGACTTTGGGGACTCAACACACGGGTTGGGTCCGTCTAGGACAGGTGGACCCCAGATCAAAAGACCATCCTGATGCATTTTTACGTGCTACTTGTATAATTATTTGCTTTGGTCTGCATGTTGACCGGTTGCTAGAATAGGAAAAAATAAAATTGAGGTATGAGAGAGATAATTATCCGCCTTTGAAAAACCCGGTGTCTAAAATATACTGAAACTCTGCCGAAGTTTGGAAAAAAAAAAGGAAGAGAAAATGGTTTCAAAATACTTCTTGTTTTCTATTCCGTCAAAATTAGAGAACTACGTGTGTCTGATTCTCACTGGATGGGAGATATGTTGGCAAACCTCATCGGTTCCGGCCCGCAATTTTTTATAAGAATCCAAAAATATTTTCTTTTAATCTCTCTCAAAATCCAAAAATATTTTCATTCTTCTTTCAAAAATTGAAAAGAAAATTCAAGATTTAAAAATATTTTCTTTTTTTATAAGAATTTCTTTTATAAATTCAAAATAAAATTTCAAAAAAAGTCAAAATTCAAAAAAAGGTAAAAAATATCTTTCTTCTTTAGAAGTCTTTCTTTGCAAAAATGCTGAAGAAAAATTAAAATTCAAAAATATTCTCTTTCTTCTGTATAACTCTTTCTTTAAAAAAAATTCAAAATCCAAAAAAATGGTTAGTTTATTTACTTTATCCCTGATCTTCCCGAACTACGCAATATCTGATTCATGTTCCCACATGATACATAAGCAACCCACATAAGGTTCGATCAACCAAAAAAATGCAAAAAAGAAGTGAAGAAAAGAAAAAAATTGTTGATAATAATAAGGACTGACTGAGCCCATTCTAACATGTTTTGTTTTGAATTTTGAAGAAAGTTGAGGCGGTCGGTTTGTGGTAAGCTGAAAACACAAGATACAAGGAAAATAATAACTAATATCGAAGCTATTACAACTGCTCAAGAGACTCAAGGTCAGAGGGTTCAACAAGAGTCTACTGTGGTTAAGGAAAATAGAATACTCAAACAGCAAATGACCGAAATATGTTAAGCATGGGGCAATGGCCTAGGAAAGCCTTCTCATGAGTCACAATTTTCTACCCAGCAAGAGCAGTACCACTCTCCTAGTACCATTCGTACTTGTTTGATCTTCCTGCAAATATTGAGAAGCCTGCCCGAAAGATGACACGAGAAGAAATGACCCTAAGAGTAAAAAGCTTAGAACAACGGTTGAAAAATATGCAAGAGCTGGCAGGTCAAAAAAGTGTTGCCTTCAAGGATCTATGTATGTTCCCCGATGTCCACTTGCTGCCTGATTTCAAGACTCCCAAATCTGAAAAGTATGATGGACATGGAGACCCCATAGCCCACCTGAAAAGGTAATGCAATCAGCTAAGAGGTGCGAGAAGAAATGAAGAATTGCTAATAGCTTATTTTGGGGAAAACCTTACAGGAGCAACCTCCGAATGGTTTATGGATCAAAATACCTCTCAATGGCATGTCTGGGATGACATGGCTCTGGCCTTTGCTAAACAATTCCAAAACAACATTGACATTACCCCAGACAGCAATTTCCTTTCAAACCTGAAGAAGAAACCAACTGAAAGATTTAGAGAATATTCCATTAAATGGAGAGAACAAGCAGCTAGAGTTAAGCCACCCATGGATAACCACGAGCTAATCATTGTCTTTCTTCAAGCTCAACAGCCAGATTATTTTAAAAATATGATATCCGCTGTGGGTAAATCCTTCTCAAAAGCAATCAAAATGGGGGAAATAGTTGAGAATAGTATTAAGACAGGAAAAATTATAAGTAAAGCAGTTCTCAAAGCTGCAACTCAGGTTGACCAGATTGAATCTAATAATTTTAGTGACACGAATGAGAGGGTTGAATAAATCATGATGACATCAGGATCGAGAAAAGGTCCCACAAGAACATCTCGAAGGTATGAGCAGCCTCCTTATGTTTTCCATGACTCCACTAATCAATATTATCCACCTCCAAATCCTCAATACTCTGTTGCTGCACCTCAGTATGCTTCCCGGCCACCAAGACACCCTAGAAGGCGAGCACAAGCACCGTAAAATCACCAGCAGCCTCCACAAAATTTTCAAATGCCCTATAACCCCCATCCAAGCCAGGGGTATAGAAGGGAACAAAGGCTGAAAGATAATTTACACCAATAGGAGAGTCCTATGCAATCTTTTTGAGAAGTTAAAGCATTATAACATGATTGCACCCATTCCTCCAAATCATATGGACCAATGTGCAAGAAGCTTTAACCCTTCTAAAAGGTGTTACCATTCCAATGCTCAGGGGCACAATGTTAAAAGCTTGTCGTGATTTGAAAAAGGAAATAGAAAGGATGATCCAGGAAAAACTGATTATGATCCAAGACAGTGACACACAGAGTGTCACGCAGAGTACTTTACCTGCACATGATGATGCACACTTTGTAGGAGTGATGTGTGGTGACATGGATATGAGAATCCTCTAGGGAATTTTCCCACTAAACTTGGAAAAGGCAATGGTAGTTCTGATGAGTAAATTTATGGCTAAATGTCACGCTTAGAAATTGAAAAGTCATTCTCTCCTTACTCGGAAGGAATCTTGGTAGCTTGTTTTGATATTTTTTCTGTTATCTGGGTTATTTCACGATTTTGATCCATATTTTATTGTTTTATAGATTCAAACCCTTCTATCTTTCTATTTTGTTTGTATGAGTCATGTATGTCTGTTTTTGTTGCTATTATCATTATCCGAGTTATTTTAGGGTTGTAACTCGAATTTTAGGTTGCTTGTTTAGTTTCAAACCCTTCCATCTTTATTCAATAAAATACAGTTTGTCCTTTCGTGTCATTCTATTCCTAGTTCTTTTCTCGCTAGTTCTAACGACATGACATACATGCGGAAATTTTGGCCAGATATTAGAAACTGATTTAATCTGGAATTTGATAACTTAAAAAAACACTTTTGAGGATGAATAAAGAGTTGAAGTACTTTGGAATTAAGGTCGAGTAAAATTCACTTTCAAATCATTGTGAAGATCGGGCTTGAGGATGTTTAATCAATTGAAGTTTGTTGGAAAGTTTGACATTAAGGGATGAAAAGTGTCTTGTGACCACGACACACCAAGAAGACAGAAATTTTTGCCAATGTTGTGATCGCAAAAAGATACTATGCTTGGCATTCTAGAGGTTGGGAGGCCCTTTTTCTACTACCCAAATACTTTATACCCTTTGTCACCCCTTTGAGCCTGTATTATTTTCTTTGACCATCCTCTTTTGGAATCAAGTTTACAGTTAAAAGTCCAATAAAAGATAAAAATGAAAGAGTGATGAAAAAAAAGAGTCCATGCCCCAATAGTAAAAACTGGGGCAATTCTCAGAAAGTTCAAGTGAAAAAAGGAAGAGGAAAAGAACAGTCAAAGGTCCATGTACTCAGAAAATAGAAGCTGGGGCAACTTTTTGTTGAAACAAAAAAAAAAGAAAAAAAAAGTAAAACAAAAAATAGAAAGAAAGATGAATTATAGTTAGGTCGGATGTTTAAACTACGTTAGACCTGATTCCTTTAAAAAGAATACGTAGGTAGCCTCACGGTTCGGTCCAACCAAATAAGAATTCAGAAACGAAAAAAAATATAAAAAAAAAATCTCTAGTATCTGAAACTGGGGCAGAGATTTTATTTCACTTTTGAAAGAGTCGATTCCAAGAGTTGAAAGTGTAAAACCCATCATATTGTGCCTACTTTGAGCCTTCATGCCGTCCTTTCTTTCCAACCTTATCCAAAAACCTTCCAAAATAAAGATCTCCCGATACGCCTTCAAGAAATGCCAAACGAAGTATGCAGTAAGCAACGGTTGTCACATAACATAGAACACTGTCAAGATGCTCGCACAAGAAAAGCAAAAGAAAAAAATAATAAATAACCTTCACGGGCACTGTAAGGCGACTGTAAGTAGAGGAAAATAAATAAGAGAGACTTTTTGGTGAAAATCCTTCGGGGCACCACTAGTCGAAAGTGATTCATAAAGCTGATGCAGAGGATTGCCACGAACAAGCCTGACTTCAAAGTCATAAGGATGGTGAAAGAAAAGATCAGATTCGTTTGATAGATCAGGCCATTGAGTCCAAAATGCATGTCATGACCATTAAGGCTAGTTATTGAGAAAAAAAGAAAACAAATCTTCCTTCTGTCCTTCCGACAGGGGCATTTCTTGTTAATACTTGTTTCTTTGCATCATTCTGTCCTCCACTCTGAGTCAATCCTTGTCAAAACAAGCAAGAAAGGATTTCAAAATCTGCTATCAGCTTTTCACTTGCATAAAGTAAATTCGGCCAACACACTCAGTTGTTACTTTCAACATGCCTTGAGGATTCACACAAAGGCTTCCCCAAAAAAGACTCTTGTCAGCCTACTTGGCGCAAGCAAAGATAACTTATGATTCTTTTCTGATAGACAAATTGCTCAAAAAGTAGGAATTCATTCAAGATATCTGAAAAAGTCACCTGAGCAAAGATCTCCGATTGGATAAGGTTGATTGAGACACAAACAAAAATGGTACTAGGTGTGAAATAATTAGGTTTGATGCAGAACAAAAGTCTCTTGAAACCGACTCAAGCTGATTGAGCAAAAGCCAACCTGCCCAAGAATCAAGGCCACAAACCGACCACCATTTTCAAAACTGACAATTTTTTCTTTGTGTGAAATAGGAACAAACAATGCAAGGAAAGTGGTAAAAAAAAAAGAAAAAAGAAGAAGAAAAAAACAAAAAGAAAAAAGAAAAAAATAAAAAAAATAAAAGAGAAGAGCCGACAAAGGGAAGTTTCTCAAATCATTGCCTTTATTTGTCTTGCTATTGTGCATAAAATCTTGCCATTGATCTTCACATTTTTTTCCTCCTAGGATAAAAAGTCCTAGTCTGATACATTTTCCTCCCAATAAAAATCTTAGTCCGGTAAATTTTTCTCCTAAGATAGAAAACTTAGTCTGATAAATTTTTCTCCTAAGATAGAAAACCTAGTCTGATGAATCTTTCTCCTAGGATAAACATCTTAGTCTGATGAATTTTTCTCCTAAGATAGAAAACCTAGTCTGATGAATCTTTTTCCTACGATACAAATCTTAGTATGATGAATCTTTATCCTAAGATAGCAAAAATAAAGGGACCTAGTCTGATGAATTTTCTCATAGGATCAAGATCTTAGTCCGATAAATCTTTCTCCGAAGATAGAAGACCTAGTCTCATGAATATTCTCCTAGGATAAAAATTTTAGTCTGATAATTTTTTCTCCTAAGATAAAAAACCTAGTCTGATGAACTTTCTCCTAGGATAGAAATCTTAGTATGATGAATCATTTTCCTAAGATACCAATAAAAGAAAGAAAAGAGACCTAGTCTGATGAACTTTCTCCTAGCATTGAAATCTTAGTCTGATTAATTTTTCTCCTAAGATAGAAAACCTAGTCTGATGAACTTTCTCTTAGGATATAAATCTTAGCCTGATGAATCTTTCTCCTAAGATAACAAAAAAAATAGGTCATAGTCTGATGAATTTTCTCATAGGATCAAAATCTTAGTCTGTTGAATTTCTCTCCTAAGATAGAAGCCCTAGTCTGATAAACTTTCTCCTATGATAGAAATCTTAGTCTGATGATTTTTTCTCCTAAGATAGAAGACCTAGATAATGAACTTTCTCCTAGGATAGAAATCTTAGTATGATAAATCTTTCTCCTAAGATAGAAGACCTAGTATAATGAACTTTCTCCTAGGATAGAAACCTTAGTCTGATGAATCCTTCTCCTAAGATACCAAAAGAAAAGAAAAGAAAAAAAAAGGACCTAGTCTGATGAATTTTCTCCTAGGATCGAAGTCTTAGTCCGATGAATCTTTCTCCTAAGATTAAAACCTAGTCTGATAAATTTTCTCCTAGGATAATAATTTCTTTAAAAAAGGATGTCTCGATTAAAAAAAAAAGCGTTGGGCAATTTGTTTAAAAGAATGATTTTCTCAAAAAACAAATGAAAAAATGATGATTTTTCTATTAAAAAAAATCCTTCTTGGTTTGTTTTATCATAGGTACAAATTCAGTAGTCTCACTTTTCAATATAGGGTCCCACTCCATAGCGGATGCCAGCATAACCTGGTAATCTTTCCAACTTAGGGCATCCAATCCCTAGTTGATTACATTTTAAATATAGGGTTTTCACTCACTAATCTCTTTTTACCAAGAATACACAATGCTGACTTTTATTGCTTTCAATAAAGAAGTAGTTTAGAATTTTGTTACTATAACTCACAAAATTTTCCTAGTGAAAATTGGGGCAGAAAATTTTTATTTGTTTGTTTGTTTTGGTGTCTGAGCAGGTTTAACCTCGATGCACAGGGTTCGAGACGACCAAAAGAATGAGTCTCAATCCAGAATAAAGAAAAAGAAGAAAAAGAAAAAGAGGTATACTCAAAGTGCAGAAGCGGAGAAAAGATGTAGACTGCTCAAGGCGTGATTGAAGTCACAATCTTTGCATGTCCCGCCTTGATCTAAAAAACTGTAGAATATTAAGCCAACACCTGCAACTAATAAGCATCAAGATTCAGATTAGAGTCTGCACGAATAACCATCCAAGGCTCAAAATCAAGCTTTAGAAGACTATAGATAGGAATCTTGTAACTCGTAGTTAATAGGCTTAGTTAGTATTTTTAATTTTTATTTTTGATTTAATAACGGGACCGCGAACCGGAACCTCGACGGCATTTCAATCGGCTCTCCACCTCGGTATACTCCATCACCTCATTCGCTTCTGAACTACACATGGCCTGATTCCTTTATAGCCAAGGATATGTGGGCAGTTCAGATACCACGGCTCGGTCACATCCTCTTTTCTCTTAAGTTTTTGGTCTCTCTAAATAAAGGTCGGGCCAAAAAACTTGTCTCATCGTTCTTTGTCTGCAAACTCTTCGCGTTTCCAGTCAAAGAGGGGCAGCTGTAGACATGTGATTTTTTACCCTCCCCAAGATTTGACATATTTTAACATATAAATATTTAGTTTAGCTCTAATATTGATATTTTAGCTAGTTCTGACCCTTTCAATTTATTTTATAACAAAAATAAAAATTACAAAAATATTTTTTTAGCTAATCTAGTAACGTTTAATTTATCTACTTTACATCAAAATAAAAAAAATATAAAAATAGTTCCACTTTGTTTTTAGAAATATTATTTTTTGCAGTGATTTTAATATAATTCCATTTTTATCTTTTAGTATGATATTTGAAAAATACTAAAAAAATAGGTTTATTTTAATGGTTAGTCTTATTTTAATAGTTCTTTTACTTAAGTAGAATTAATTAGTAAATGGTGTAGTATTTTGGTCTTGTTTTAGAAAAAAAAAAGAGTATGATACTTGGGACTAATTTTATTTGGTCTTAATTGAAAAAGACCAAATTTATAATAGCCCAAAATATTGAGCCCATACCCATTTTCCATTTGATATAACCTAATTTTTACCCCCTATAAAATAAAGATAAAATATCATGGTATAGCCAGTTTTCACACTGGTCAATGAAAAATAGTCAGCGTTTACCAAGTCAATGAAAAATAGCCACTATTTTGCTGCAACAGGGACCGGTCCAGTATAATATACGGGAGTTCTGGTGCATTTGTGTACGAACTCCANNTTCCGTAAAATTTACTGGAATTCCAGCATAATTATGCTTGAACTCCCGTAAAATTTGTGGGAGTTCCAGCATAGTTATCTTGGAACTCCCGTAAAATTTACTGGAGTTCAAGCATACTTATGCTGGAACTCCCGTAAAATTTGCTGACGTCTTTTCTGGATTTTGAACAGTATTTTCGCTCAGATTTAAAGTGGCTAAATTTTGATGACTTTTGAAACTTGGCTATTTTTCAATGACTAATAGTAAATCTGGCTATTTTTGAATTTCTCCCTAAAATAAAGCTAGACCCCATAACCTAAGACGTAGACCTAGCTAAGACAAAAAAAATCCCAAGACTAAAAAAGCAAAAAAAAAAATGGCAGACGGCCTTATTCTTTAACCTTCAGCGCCCCTGCTCAACTCTTTCTTCCTCAAAAAATAAAAAGCCCAACGAAAACTGAATAGCCGACCACTCCATTTTCTCATTTGCATGTATTTCCTTTGATTCCTGAACTTGAATGTGAAATGAGCCCTTAATCTTGATTTTTAAATTCATGATTGCATTGTTCCACATTTTGGTAGGATGGTTATTATCATTAGATTTGGAGGAAAAGGGAGTAAGTTAAGAATTGAATGATTTGAAATAAGGAATTTGTTTGGAGCTGATAATAAAATCGGAAAAAGCTTAAAAATACCACTCAACTTTCAGAAATGGTTTATCCATGCCATCCGTTAAAAAATTCTTATTTCCATGTCACTGTCATTAAAGAAATGGCTCATCCATGCCATTATTATCTAATGACTCAATTTTTATTTGGCTCATCCATGCCGCTGCCATTAGTCAATAATGGCATGGATGGGTCATTTCTTTAACGGCAGTGGCATGAAATGAACATTTTTTAACGGATGGCATGGATAGACCATTTTTGAAAGTTGAGTGGCATTTCTAGGCCTTTTCCGTAATAAAACTGGTAATGACGCTCTTTTGGATTTCACTTAATTAAATGACTGCTTATTTCTTGGGATACTGAAGTTGGGGTAGGTAGAGGCAAATCTCGAATTTTCGATGCCGTTGAAGTTCGTGTTTGAGTTACAGTCCTTGTTCGTGATTTCGGCATTTCCGTCCAATAGTTGTTGCTTTATTATCCCGATTGATTTGCAAAGCTTTGCTCATCAATAAAAGATCCATTTCTCAATTTTCATTCTCATTTCATTATTTTATGACGGCTTGATGTGCGTGTTGGTTGATTTGGATTATGCGATGTTTGAGTAGCATGTCTTAGTTTTCATTTAAATTGTTTTAATTAGTTTTTATTTCGATTGTGATGTATGTAGTCTTGGTTCTTGAGTAATTTCTTTAATTGGGAAGATAGAAAAATTGGAGTTGTTTCTTTCTTGGCAAGGAATAAGAATGGACCATAAGGTAAGTCTTGAACCATAAGAAATCTGGGCCAAGTAATAGATCATGTTAGCTAGCCTATTTTCCCCAATAATATCTTGTTCATAAATTTGGCATCACAACAACCTCAAAGATTAGGAAAGTAATAAAATACGCTAGTTGCTTTTGGCACGTTATAATAAAATTATCATAACTACGGGTACGGTTCCCGTGACGTAGCTGTGATACCTAATTCAAAAATCACGGGGGTACATTTATATGACCCGGCAACAACTTCTAATAAGTTTAATAAATTAAACATGTTGTAGATCGTGGGTACGGTTCCCATGACATGATTCGCGATGTGTATCAAATAAACAAGTGTACGACAATCGTAACAATAATTCCATAAAAATAATCAAAAGCGGTTATAAAGTTTAAAAATGCACAATATGTTTAAAACATATAGTAAATTATATAATAGGCCAATTATTAACAGTTTATGCGACTGTACTAGAACCACGGAACCCGGGAATGCCTAATACCTTCTCTCGGGTTAACAGAATTCCTTACTTAGAATTTCTGGTTCTCAGACTTTCAAAAATAATGTCTAAATTTCCTCGATTTGGAATTTTAAAATAAATCGGTGACTTGGGATACCAAATAAACTATTCCAAGTGGCGATTCTAATAAAATTAAATTAAATAATTCCACTTCGAATAATATCACTTTAATTGGGAAAACTCTCTATATCGCCCCCTTGGGCAGGTGGTAAAAAGAAGGAGTGACACTCGACGAGTTGATACGTGGAAGCAAAGACAAGTAAGATATGAGTTAGCAAATTGCTGGTACCGATTGCGAATATGTGACCGGTGGTGCATAAGTTTCGAAGGCATTGGAACCGGGCACGAGGATCCGAAAGGAAGATATCGATTGGAAAAGACGGCATTCAGTGGTCACTCGTTACAAAGAATTTTTGCATTAATGCTCAACAATTATGCAGCCATCTAGAGGGGTTTTATTCATTTTAAAAAGAGCTTGATTTGAGGATCTTGTCTTCCTAAATTGAGCTATAAATAAGAGAATTTTTATCCATTGTTGTACACAAACATTTTGTATGCAAAAAATGCAAAACTATCTCTTATTCTATTAAACATCATTCTTTCTTTTGTTCTTCATATTGCTCTCATTATTACTTTCAGAAAAGTTCATTCTACGGTCTGGCTTGTACGAATTTTATTCAAGTTAATTTAATTAATTTATTTGTGTTCTTAGTTATTTTATATTTTTGGATCAAATTAATATATGTGTCTATAAATTATATTACAAATTTAACTGTACCATTTTACGGGTAAACACTTTTATATGCATTCATATACCTAGCAAAAGAACATAACGGCAAAAATTTAAACGAACGTTATAAAAGTTAGGGTGCCCAATAGGCATAACAATGCCTATATAAAGAGTCACACGGGGTAATTATTCTATAGACAATTCCTACAACAACCTGAAGCATGCCTCCCGGAAGAGATCTAATCTCTTACCAACTTAATATAACAGAAAGAACTCATAAATCTTTTACAAGAGCATATTCAGACTACACACTACAGATATCTGTCAAATTAAACACAATGAGGTTGGACCCAGGCATCCCCCGAAACATCAGACTCCTCCCAGATCTCCATTTGCGAATGATCAGATTTTTGGTTTTTAAAAAATCTTATGCTTCCTATCACATTAATTACTTGTATCCATAAATTCATGGAAAATTATACTCCCTCCGTTTCAATTTATGTGAACCCATTTGACTGGGTACGAAGTTTAAGAAAAGAGAGAAGACTTTTGAACTTGTAGTGTAAAATGAAGTACATATATTTTGTGTGACTATAAATCATTGCATAAAGGTAAATTGTTTCCAAATAGGAAAAGAGGTCATTCTTTTTGGCACGGACTAAAAAGGAAATAGATTCACATAAATTGAAATGGATGGAGTATGACGTTAATTAATTTATGTGTTTTGATGACGTCATTTATGTATACCCAATTAAGAGTAAAATAGGTCGATCTAGATCAATTCAAAATATGACTCAGTATTTGTCATAGACTTGTCTATTCTCTCAAATTTCTCTATCACGGACTTATCTATTCCGTTGACTATTGTATACATATAACAACATTTGATGTTTATATTATCCGAAAGTTATAGACAACAACAACAACAACCCATTATAATCTCACGGGTAGGGTCTGGGGAGGATAGTATGTACGCAGACCTTATCCCTACCCCGAGGGGCGGAGAGACTGTTTCCAGGAGACCCTCAGCTCAAGACAGCAACAAGAGACAAGAGACGATATATTAGTACTATCAATAGACTCATACTAAAATAACATAAAATAGTATAAAATACATAACATAAAATAACAGAATAACAGCAATATAAGAAATATGAAAAAAGATGGAAGGTATACTAATATTCAACCTGCATCAGTAGCTGATCAATAGCCTCCTAAGATTAACTCCTAATTGTCTAGTCTACTCTAGGTCGTTGTGGCAATATCCACAACTTCCTCCTACCCTACAACTTTAATGCTCGACCTCCACAATTCCCTGTCAAGGGCCATGTCCTCAGTAATCCTTAGATGCGCCATTTCCTACCTGATCACCTCTCCCTAGTACTTCTTAGGCCTCCATTTACCTCTCCTCGTGCCCACCATAGCCAGTCGTTCACACCTTCTCACCGGTGCATCAGTGCTCCTCCTCTGATTGTGCCCGAACTATCTGAGTCTTGCTTCTCGTATCTTGTCCTCCATGGGGGCCATGCCTACCTTCTCTCGAATATCTCCATTCCTAATCCTATCCATCCTTGTATGCCCGCACATCTACCTCAACATCTTCATATCTGCTACTTTCATCTTCTAGATGTGTGAGTTCTTAACCAGCCAACACTCGGTCCCATTCAACATGGAAGGCCTAACCACTGCTCTATAAAACTTACCTTTTAGTAACGGTGGCACTTTCTTGTCACACAGGACTCCCATCGCTAACCTCACTTCATCCACCCCACCCCTATACGGCGTGTGACATCCTCATCGATCTCCCCGTTCCCCTGAATAACTGACCCAAGATACTCGAAACTAACCCTCTTAGGGATAACTTGAGATTAAGCCTTACTTCTGATCCCGCTTCTGTCGGCTCGAGCCCAAATTTGCATTCGAGGTATTCCATCTTCGTCCTGCTCAACCTAAAACCTTTAGACTCAAGGGCATGTCTCCAAACCTCTAGCCTCTCGTTGACGCCGTGTCTTGTCTCGTCAATTAGGACTATGTCGTCAGTAAATAGCATGCACCATGGCACCTCCCCTTGAATATGATGCGTTATGGAATCCATCACCAGGGCAAATAGGAAAGGGCTGAACGCAGACCCTTGGCGCAACCCCGTAACAACCGAAAAATGGTCGGAGTCACCTCCTACTGTCCTAACCCGAGTCTTAGACCCATCATACATGTCTTTAATCACCCTAATATAGGGTACCGGAACCCCTTTAACCTCTAAGCAGCTCCATAAGACCTCCTTAGGAACACTGTCGTACGCTTTCTATAGATCGATAAACACCATGTGGAGATCCTTCTTCGTATCCCTGTATTGTTCCACCATTCTCCTAATAAGGTGGATAGCTTCTGTGGTAGATCGCCCCAGCATGAACCCGAACTGGTTATCTGAAATAGACACCGTCCTTCGCACTCTCATCTCTATCATTCTCTCCCAGACTTTCATGGTATGACTCAGTAATTTGATACCCCTATAGTTATTACAGCTCTGGATATCGCCTTTGTTCTTATACAACAGAACTATTGTACTCCACCTCCACTCTTAAGGCATCTTATTAGTCTTGAATATAACAGTAAACAACCCCGTAAGCCATTCCAAGCCTGCTCTACCTACACACCTCGACAGCTCAACCAGAATTTCATCTTAGCCCGGTAGCTCTGCCCCTCCTCATCTTACGCGTTACCTCCATGACCTCATCAACCTCAATGTCCCTACAATAACTTAGTTCATGGGGATTGTCGACATTCCTCAATTCACCTAGTACAATATCCTGATCCCCTTCTTCATTTAGAAGTTTATGAAAGTAGGTCTGCCATCTCCTCCTAATCTGGTCATCCCCCGTCAAAACATTGCCGTCCTCATCTTTTATGCACCTCACTTGGTCCAGATCCCGAGCCGTCCTCTCTCTCACCTTAGCGAGTTGGAATAACTTCTTCTCCCAGCCTTTGTTCCCTAGTTCCTCATATAGACGAGCAAAAGCTACTGTTTTAGCCTCCATTACTGCCATTTTTGCCTTCTTCCTAGCTACCTCGTATCTCTCATTGTTCGCTCTCTTCTCCTCCTCGCCAGTGCTCCCTACTAACCGCAGGTAAGCCGCCTTTTTCGCTTCCACTTTACCTTGGACAACTGCATTCCACCACCAGTTTCCTTTGTGGCCACCAACGCGGCCCGAAGATATCCCTAGCACCTCTCTCGCTGCCTTCCTTATACAGTCTGCCGTCGTCGACCACATAGTGTTTGCATCCCCATTCCTACTCCAAGCTCCCATTGCCGATAACCTTCCTTCCAACTCTTGAGCTTTATCCTCAGTCGAGGCACCCCACCTAATTCTCGGACAACCTCGTATCGACCTCTTCTTCCTTCTTATCGTAATTCCAATGTCCATCACCAAAAGCCTATGTTGCATTGCAAGGGTCTCACCTGGGATAACTTTGCAATCCTTGCACAACCTTCTGTCGCATTCTTCTGAGAAGGAGATAGTCAATCTGAGTCTTCGCCACCAAGTTTTGTTAAGTAACCAAATGGTCCTCCCACTTCGGGAAACTTGAGTTCGCAATCACTAGATCGAATGCATTGGCAAAGTCCAACAGCGAAGTGCCCCCTCCGTTACGCTCCCCGAAACCAAAGCTACCATGAACTTAAGTATAACTACCTACAGACGACCTAATATGACCATTGAAATCTCCTCCTATGAATAACCTCTCGGAAGGCGGAATAGTACAAACGATGTTATCCAACCCCTCCTAAAAGAGCCTTTTAATCTCCTCATCCAAACCTACTTGCGGCGCGTATGCGCTAATGACATTTAAAGTACACTCACCCACCACCAATTTAATATTCATTAGCTATCATTCACCCGCCTGACCTTTACACTGACTCTCTAAGATGGCTATCTACTAGGATACCCACTCCATTCTTACCCCTCAGGACTCCAGAGTACCACAACTTATACCCATTCGCGTTTCTCGCCCTTGATCCGACCCACCTAGCCTCCTGGACACACGCTATCTTAATATTCCTCTTTTGAAGGATCTTCGCCAACTCTATAGACTTACTTGTTAGCGAACCTATGTTCCATGACACGATTCTCAACCTATAGGCTCCCTTTCCCCTCTACCTCCCCTGTCTCCCATCCTACACCCTGACCCCGGCCCCACACTTTGCCCCTACCCGAGGACATGCCTTTAGTCTATCATTCCAGACTGCAGCCACTACACATATGACAAATCTAAAGAAGATTAGCTAGTGCACAACGAACAACTAATCAAACTAGAGGAAATAAGTTTCTACAAGTACACTAGTTGAATGATTGAACTATTATGGACTAAAGTAACATTAATTTAGCTAAGACCAAAGGGAAATAGTAGAAAGGGAGGTACCAACTCCCAAGAACCAAACATGTGTTGATTTGTTGTACTCGATGCAGTTGTACGCTCACGCACCACTTCCCACTGCCCTCTGCTGACGCTCGTCCATGTTGCTCTCCTTTGCTAGTGCTCGTGCGCCCACCTTGTGTTCAATAACTTCGAGAATTTTTCTGAAAACACAGAAAATACCACGACCCAAAAAAATAAACAGGGCTATCACCGCTACCACTGGCGTAGCCCTGATAGTAGTAGGGGAAATGTTGGGATATAGTAGAAAACTACACCTAAAAACCTGAAGTACCTTAAATGGTAATTAAAAACAAAATCTAAATCTAGAAATGGACTGTAATTGCCACTAATTGATATCCAAATAGACTGCGGATAAAATTGCAAAGGTATATGAAAAATAGATAAAAGTCTGAAAATTTTCACGGACAAAGATAAGTAAATTTGCGATTACACCAAATAAAGAGGGAAAACTTTGAAATTCACACCGTAAAGAAAAAAGCCCAAATCAGAAATTTGACTTAATCGTATGGAGGAAAAAAACTACAAAAGTATAAAAATTGCACGGGGCGCCCTATTTGGTCACCCCCATTTAATCTATACCCATTTTTTTTAAACTTTTAACTTGTACCCACTTTTTAAATAACTTAAGTCTCCTTTCTCCTCCTTCTTCTGCTCCTTCGTTTTCTTCTTCTTCTACTACTTCTTCTTCTTTTTGAAGATTAGACCTCAAGCCTCATAGATCCATGTTGGCTAGGTCTATAGTGATCTCAGATTCATGGTCCTAGACTTTGCATATACATCTTTTCTGGCATTGTTCCTATTGTTTTCTCTTTCCATGTGGTTTCAAAGAATTATAGATATTTTACACTACTAGAAATTCGGAAAAAAGCGACCACGAAAAGCGACCTGAGTTGGTCGCTTATTGGCCAAAAAGTGACCAAAAAGCGACCAAACACGCCTGGTCCATATTAAGCTGGTCTCTTTACCTTAGGGACAAAAGTTGGTCGCTAATACCAACTATCACGACCCCAACCCGATCGCGATGGTTCCCAGCACACTACTAGGCAAGCCCGACCATTTATCAACACTTAACCCACTTAACAGGATAGAGAATCAATAAGCCATTCAAATTAAATACCAGAATATACTGAAGAAATACAGAAGTTTAACAAAATACCGAATACAGCCCACTATGGACCCGGTGTCACAACCATGAGCCTCTAAATACAGAGTTTTAATCCTAATACAAGTCTGTCAAAAAGCTGAAAATACAGAAAGTAAAGATAGAGATAGAAGGGAGAATCCTCGGCTACGAAAGCCATGCAGCTACATCAAATACTCCCGGAGAATGCCTCTGGAAAGCTGGACAGAGCTCACTCAGTCTGGATATGTCCTAAATCTGCACACAAAGTGCAGGGAGTAAAGTGTGTACTCCGGCCCAGTGACTAATAAAAATAAATACAGTCCGAAGGTAAGAAAACACAGTGAGTGCACAAAGTAAGCTAAATCCAAATATACAGCAATGCATGGAACTGAACAACTGAACAACAATTTAAGATACAATGCATGGATGCAATGCAATGCAATGCATATGATGGTACATTCCAGTATCCACTGCGGCGTGCAGCCCGAGCCACCCATAATCATTTAACGTCGACAGCGCTCACTGGGGGTGTGTACAGACTCCGGAGGGGCTCCTACAGCCCAAACGCAATACCAAGCCATCTCGTGGCATCAATCAAATCCTGGTCAGTCATTGTTACCTGACCCATTTACATTATATAGTTCCATTGTTACCACTGTTTCAAGTTCCTGCTGCGGCGTGCAGCCTGAGCCACCCATAATCAGTCCAGAAAACATCATAAGCCCCATGGGCATTTATAAAATAATAGTTCTCAGCCCGAAATAACATTTAAAGTATCATTTGAGTTTTCAAAACTTAGAAATATGGCTGAGTTTGCAGAACAGTATTTAAAACCTTGGACTGAAACCAAATGATATGCAAATCATGCTAAAGCAGTAATATCAATCCCCGAAGGATTCTACAGGTCCGCACAAGGCCCCAAACATGGAATCCAGCCCAGTAAATATCAATAAAGTATGTGTATCATTCACCATTATAGTATAAATATCACGCAGGATGGACCAAGTCATGATCTCCAATAGTAACTGACCCCGCACTCGTCATGGAGTGCGTGTCATGCCTCAATATAGCGTTACAATGTGAAAGCCCGGGGTTTCAAACCCTCAGAGCATCATTTACATCTATTACTCACCTCTAGCTGGCCAAATACTACTCCGCGATGCCCTTTCCTCTCGTATCGACCTCCTCGCGCGTCGAATCTGGCCAAAACCACAACGAATACATTACAATAGGCTAAGGGAATATAACCCAGTCGAAAGAACTCGAAAAACACTCAAAAACATGAAGTTGGCAAAACCTGAGCCCCGGGCCCATATCTCGAAAAATTATAAAATTGGCATCATCGACTTCCTTATCTCGCCACAAGTTCATACATACCAAATTCACAAAAATCGGAGTCCATTTGGCCCCTCAAATCACTAGTTTGAACTCTTTCAAGTTTCAAGCCCTAACCTCCCTTTTTAGTCTTAATTCCCTTGGATTTTTAGTGTTAATCCATGTTTTTACACCATAACAACATAATCTAAGACCAAGAATCCATACCTGATGAAGACTCTCGAAACCCTCTTCAAAATCGCCCAAAGATCGCCTTAGTCCGAAGTCCAAAATGTTTTCTCCTTCAAAATTTGCGAAGAAGGCTTAATATGGTTCTGCCCGGTCATTTTTGCTTATGCGGTCAAATAACCGCACCTGCGGTCACCGCACACGCGACCAAAGGACCGCTTATGCGGTCTGCCTTAAAATCCCTTGGACCGCTTATGCGGTCTAGAACCGCTTGTGCGGTCGCCGCATTTGCGGATCCACGTCCGCTTCTGCGGAAATCCCTGGCCCTTCGAGGACCTCTTCTGCGACCAATACACCACATCTACAGAACCGCTTATGCGGTCCCTTTTCCGCAGATGTGGAAATGACAGAACCAGCAAAACTTCAACATGCAACAAACTCCGAATCATCCGTTTAACCACCCGAATTCACCCCGAGGCCCCCGGGACCTCAACCAAAAGCACAGACGTGACCCAATACCTTACTCAAACTTGCTCGAACCGTCAAAACACTATAG
>MDKF010104107.1:0-34144 GCA_026770625.1 Nicotiana glauca
TTCTACCCAATTTCATGAATTTGAGGGTTGATTCTTCATAAAATGATGTTTTCTAGTCAAGAGACTTACCTCCAAGCAATAACCATTAAAAATCCTCTTCAAATCGCTCAAAAACCTCTCTTGGCGGAGTAAAAATGGTGGAAATATTATGAGGGTCGCGATTGAAATTTTAACCCTTAACTGTTCTGCCCAGACGTCTCCTTCTATGCGATCGCATCAGTACCCTTGCAATCGCATAGACCAAAAAATGCTGCCTTCCAAAATTTGCACCAATGCCTCCGCGTTCGCATAGAACGAATGCTGCCAAGGAACCCAGGCCCAAATTGCACTACGCGATCGCAACCCCTTGAATGCGAACGCAGTGACCAAATTCCCACACTTATGCGATCGCAGGACCCTTTACGCCATCGCATAGAGAAAATCTGTTACCCTTCCAAAACCTTCTATGCGATTGCATGAACCTCTCTGCGATCGCATAGAACAAAAGTTCTCTGCAATTTTCTACTACATTTCTCCAACTCGAAAACTCCCTTTAGCCATCCGAAATCATCCCGAGGCCCTCGGGACCTCAACCAAATGCATAGATATGTTTTATTACTTCATTCAAACTTGCTCGTAACATAAAAACACCATCATAAACATCAAAATCATCGAATTACCATGGATTCAAGCCTAAGTTAAACTAAAACTTCCAAAACTTCCATTTGATCTAAAACTCGACCTAAACACCTCCGAATGATCTGAAACTTTGCACGCATATCCAAAATCACCTAACGGAGCTACTGCAACTCTCAGAATTCCATTCCGACCCTCGAATCAAAATCTCACCTATCGTCCGGAAGTCGCCAAAATCCAACCTTAGCCAATTCAAGCCTAATTCTACACCAGACCTCCAAATTCAATTCCGATTGTTTTCCTAATTCATAAATCATCCCCCCAAACTAGTCGAATCATCAGAAATTCATTCTGAGCCTTCTAACTCATAAGTCAACATTCAGTTGACTTTTCCAAACTAACCTTCTCAATAAGAGACTTATTGCCTCATTTCTAACCAAACTTTATCCGAATTACTTCAGATTCTCCAAATACATATAATGAAACATATAGAAGCATAAAATGGGGAAAACGGGGCGGTAACTCCCATAACGACGAGTCGGGTCGTTACAGATCAAAAACTCACTATCAAATCGGAAACTTCAAAAATTCAAACTTCGGCATTTCAAGCCTAAATGAGCTACGAGCCTCCAAAACACATTCCGAACACGCTCCCAACCCCGAAACCACCTAACGGAGCTAATGGAACCATCAAATTTCCATTTTGAGGTCGTCTTCATGCTTTTCCATATACAGACCATTTTTCAGCTCTTAAGCTCTCATTTAGGGACTCAGTGTCCCAAAACACTCCGAATCCTAACACCGAACGTCCCGGCAAACCAAAATAGCAGAAATAAACTTAGGGGAAGCAGTTAATGAGGGACCAGAGCGTAAATTCCAAAAATGATCGGCTGGGTCGTTACATCCTCCTACACTTAAACATTCGTTCGTCCTCGAACGAGAATAGAGAACATGCCTGAAATAGTGAAAAGATGAGGGTACTGGCTGCGCATATCCTGCTCGTTCTCCGAAGTCGCCTCCTCGGATGGCTGACCCCGCCACTGCACCTTCACTGAAGCTATGTTCTTTGACCTCAACTTTCTGATCTGTATGTCCAATATAGCCACTGGCTCCTCAACCTAAGATAAATCCTTGTCCAACTGGACTAAGCTAAAATCCAACACGTACGACGGGTCTCCGTGATATCTCCAGATCATCGAAACATGAAATACCGGATGAACTCCTGCCAAGCTGGGAGGTGAAGCAAGTTCATAAGCAACCTCTCCAACATGCTTCAATACCTCAAAAGAGCCAATAAACCTCGGACTCAATTTCCCTTTCTTCCCAAATCTCATAATGCCCTTCATAGGCGAAACTCGAAGCAGAACCCGCTTTCCGACCATATATAAAACATCACAAACCTTCATGTCTGCGTAACTCTTCTGTCCAGACGAGGCTATATAGAATCTATCCTGAATCACTTCAAACATTTCCAACGCATCCTGAACCAAGTTTGTGCCCAATAATCTAACCTCACCCGGCTCGAACCAACCCACCGAGTCTCTGGTGCGCATAATTAACCTGCTCACAGTTGGGACACCAAGCTACGAATCCGACTAGGCTTGAAAGATACAACCTCACAACTGGCTGGTAATGGCCTGAACATCCATTGCCATAGGTCTCTTGATACTGGTAGGTAAGCCAAACTTCCCAAACTCTCTGCCTGGCGACTCAAAGCATCGGCCACTAAATTAGCTTTTCCCAGGTAATACAGGATAGTGATGTCATAATCCTTCCGCAACTCTAACCACCTTCTGTGGAATAAATTTAGATCCTTTTGCTAGAACATATGCTGTAAACTCCGGTGATCAATATAAATCTCACAAGGCACACCGTACAAATAATGGCGCCAGATCTTAAAGGCATGAACAATGTCAGCTAACTCAAGGTCATGGATAGGATAATTTTTCTCATGTACCTTCAATTTTCTGGATGCGTAGTCAATCGCCCTACCGTCCTGCATCAATAACGCTCCAAGGCCAATCCTCGAGGCATCACAATAGACAGTATAAGACCTTGAACCTATAGGCAATACCAAAACTGGGAATATAGTCAAAGATGTCTTGAGTTTTCTGAAAGCTCGCCTCACACACTTCCGCCCACTGGAACGGAGCACCCTTCTGGGTCAGTCTGGCCATAGGGGTTGCAATCGATGAAAACCCCTTCACAAAACGACGGTAGTAACCCGCCAAGCCAAGGAAACTGTGGATCTCTATAGTTGAGGATGGTCTATGCCAGCCCTGTACTGCTTTTACCTTCTTTAGATCCACCCAAATACCCTCACTTGATACCATGTGGCCTATGAATGCCACAGAATACAACCAGAACTCACATTTTGGAAAACTTTGCATATAATTTCTTTTCTCTCAGAGTCTAAGGCACTGTCCTCAGGTATTGCTCATGATCCTCCCGACTCCGGGAATACACCAAAATGTCATCAATAAAGACAATGACAAAAGTAAAGATATGGCCAGAATACACTGTGCATCAAATACATAAAAGTTGTTAGGGCATTGGTCAGCCCAAATGACATAACAAGAATGACCATACCGAGTCCTGAAAGCAGTATTCGGGATATTTGGATCCCGAACCTTCAACTGATGGTAACCTGAGCACAAGTCAATCTTAGATTACACTCGTGCGCCGTGAAGCTAGTCAAACAGATCATCAATACGAGGAAAATGATAATGGTTCTTCACTGTAGCCTTGTTCAACTGGCGATAATCAATACACATATTCATGGAACCATCCTTCTTCTTCACAAATAACACAGGAGCACCCCAAGTGATACACTAGGCTGAATAAAACCCTTTTCAAGAAAATTATTATTACTGATTCTTCAACTTAACTGAAGGTTTCACCTCATCCTTAGTCCATAATCTTAGGACAGAATCCAAACTTCAACATCTCACATTCGTCATAGGACCCAAATTCCACATCATCACACTGCATTATTCTTATTTCAACACACTTTAACTTTAAATAGCGCTTAAATACTTTGAAATTATTTTCTTCAGGATGTTACATTCTCCCCCACTTAGGGTCATTCGTCCTCAAATACACAACGTAGCTTATCTCTTTGTTCACATATCTTAATGTCTCAAATTATTTTTTTCTAACCCCCAAATTGTTTTTAGAAATTTCGGCAGAGCCTCCCCTGTAATTGGGCTTATCCATCGGCCAGAGTAACACCAAAACAACTCCTAACAATAAATCCACAACCCAATGAAATACCACAATATATATATATATATATATCAATAACACTAATCTCAGCATTACAAGCATCACATAATCATACTGATATCTGGACATGAAACACATCATATGTATGCCCATAACCATGTCTCTAGCTAAAATAGTTGTTCATAAATCACAACATTTGCCAATTTAACCTTATGTTAACAAACATCTTATTTCACACCTCCGCTTTACTCACAACGAGGCATGGAGATCTCATAATTACTTACCCGAATTAATGAGTTGCATTTATCTTCACCCGGGAACCCATCTCGTAGGCTAAAACTCAACGTTTACAACCCAAAAATGGCCGAATATGAACGGAAAATATACAAGAATTGTCAAATAAGCCTAACAGGCATGACTCCCATTTAAAAATATAATATAATTTTTTTTTCATAAAAGGAGAATTTTAAACACATAAACATTTCACCACCAGGACCTCGTCCTTATATATCATCCACCGCAGCTTGTGGCCGGTTAAATTATTTCACATCATATAAGAAAAAATGAGAGGATCTCGTCCTCAACTCTGGATCACAAGTATTTTTACATTGTTGCAACTGAAATTTTTCATTTCCCTTCTTTCTTCTTTTAAATAATTTCCGTCAACCAAAATCACAACATATAATGAACCCTCGTACTGATAGGGCATATAATTTACAATTGAATTTAGTTATCCTGAATTCACATCAAAACCCACTGTAGTAAGTAATAGAAAGTCACTTTTAGCCTCATAGCTATTCTTAGTGACTAACACATAATGATAGAAATAGCTATATCCATATAATTGCCCAACGTAAGTATTCACATAAGTAGATTTCAGGATTACGAAGCTCACTCACGAATGGAGCATATTAAGAGGACTCGCCTAAATTTTCAGAACCAAATCAAATTAAGGGAAAATATCCTTTTTATAGCAATCGAATTACACCTGGAATGACATCATCTGGTGTAGTGGCCTCAGCCATACCATAGCAATTATATCAATAGGTCGGGCCTCCACCTCTAACTTGTAGTGTATGTAGATTAGTAAATATAACAGAGTGTTTGGGCTAAGTGTTCTAATGAAATAGGTTTCTCCCAAGTCTGGGACAATTTCTCATGATGTTTCTAGTATCACTATATTCATAACAACCCATCTGCAGTTCGGCTACTCATACTGAGTCTGTGTCGAATAACTAGAATAACCATTTAAGAAATCCCATGTTAGTGGTGCATTGAAAGATGGTTGTCCCATGAGAGTGCCCTGATTTATTGGAGCATTAAGAGTATTCTAAAATTGTTTCCATTTCCCTATTGATACTGAAATGTAGAATTATTATTGACATAGGAATGTCAAAAGTCCTAATATCATCCCATACAAATCTCAGCTCTTACTCATATACAAGTTTCAGAGAAATTTTGAATATCACATAAATACATCTCAGGTCAAATCTGATATGACACATGGATCCACAATTTGATCGTTAATAGTGGACTCCCTTCACTTGGTGCAAAGCCATAAGATACATCCTGATACTTCACAATACTAACCTTTATCGCTCGTACGACACCATCATAAGACACCTCAAGCCATTCGCTTGGCATATGTCATTCTTATGAAGGATAAACTCACTTCCTCCAGTATCTCGGTTGCTAGTTGTACACTTTGCCAAATAGATATCTTGTATGAACCACATAATACTTATTACCACCAACTATCTTTAGATCTACATCCACCTTGTGACTCTACCATTATCGCGATGATTAGGCAATTAAGTAAACCTTCTTAAGACCGTACTTATCAACCAGATATCAGAATCTATTGCAACTCCCCCCCCCCCCATGTGACAAAATTGAATGATCTCTCATTACTTTTGCATTATCGATATGGTTGACACGCGGTAACAATGGTTGAGCAAATTCTTGGATCCCTTATAATCCTTCTGAAGCATCACGAACCGTCGGCGCATAGTTGATACCGAGTGCACAATTTCAATACACGAGTGGATTCAAAAAGAACAAATGCTATAGGTTCCAAACTGAATAAATGACGCACGATAAGGAATCAAATGAAGTGGAATTTTTCTAACGGTTATATAGCTTCTTATAGATAAGCACATACGTCTCCGTACCGATCAGCGAGACTCTAATAAACCGGCCAATGTTCCGTGACTCCTATGAACCTAAAGCTCTGATGCTAACTTGTCACGACCCCAGTTCACCCTCCATGAATATGTCGTGATGGCACCTAGATCCTACGACTAGGTAAGCCTAACAATGCGGAAATTTAATATAACTTGCAAAATAATTAATTAAAATTGAACATATGTAAAATAATGACTGCATATGAGGCCTCTCAGCCTATACAACCCAAAAATAATGCGGAAGTCTACAACTCAATCTCAAAACCCGGAAACTCACGGGAATCACAAGCTAATAGAAACATAGTACTCAGCTCTAACTCCAGAATATCTAAACAACTGACAGAAAGGAATAAACTAGATACTAAAGCTGGAACAGAATAGAGACTTCTGGTCTGCAGACACGGCAGATATACCTCGAAATCTCTGTATAACTCCTCGCCTCAAGGATAGTGCACCTGAGTAGAGGTACCTGGATAATCTGCACATGAAAAACATGCGCAGAAGGGCATAAGTACACCACAGCGGTACTCAGTAAGTGCAAAGCCTAACCTCGGTTGGGTAGTGACGAGGAAAGTCAGGGCCCTACTGAGATAAACATAATAAATGATAAGATAAAGGGAACAGTATAGATAAAGTCTATAACGAGAATCGAAACGGGATAAATAAGGAATGCCGTAATAGAAAGCTGAAACAAAACAATACAAGGTAAATACTGCTCACAACATGCATGATAATCGGGGATCTCTTGGTATCCTGAGGATCTCTTGGTATCCTAAATAATAATTCAGGGATCTCTTGGTATTATCAATAATAATTTGGGGATCTCTTGGTATCCTCAATAATAATTCGGGGATCTCTTGATATCCCGAGGATCTCTTGGTATCCTCAATAATGATTCAGGGATCTCTTAGTATCCCGAGGATCTCTTGGTATCCTCGATAATTATATACACATGTTCCAAGGATCTCTTAGTATCCCGCACTCCCAATCCATAACATAAAATGTGCAGGGGATCTCCCGGGATGCCGCCCCGTAGTTCCAAATTTAAAACAAACAATAACAGCTCAAAATATCAAATAAATACCAAACTCATAACGAATAATAGTAATTTCTAGCCTAACATGCTTCATAGATTACAAACAAGGCAGCTTAAGCAAATAGGCAAGTAAGTCAACTAAACATGCTCCTCTAACTAACACAGGCTAATTTGCCATTAGAGAAAAACAGGTAAGCAAGAAAACTCAATTTAAATACTCCAAATAAAAATGGATTTTCAACAATTAGCTCAAGTACGCACTCATCACCTCACATACAAGGCATTCAATTACCAAATATCAAATCCTAAGGGACAAAGTCCTCCACGCAAGGTTAGACAAGCCACTTACCTCGAACCGGCTCAATATCACTAGAAACCGCGCCTTTGCCACGAGTATCCGACTCCAAATGGCCCAAATCTTTTCAATTCAATTACACATCATAATTAATATTACAAACAACTAATTCCACTATAAAAATTAAAGCTAGGGCGCGAAAATAGGTAAAATGACCAAAATGCCCCTCCAGCCAATGTCTCGGAATTGAATAATTTTCATATTTTTAGACCCCTCGTACTCTAATGAGTCTAACCATATAAAAATCTCCCAAATCGTAGGTCAAATGCCCCCTCAAAATCCAATAGTTTGGTCTATGAAGTTTTACCCCAAATTACCGTGTTTTGATCCTAAATTTGAATTCCAATGATGTATTTAGCTATATAATGATGAAATATAATGAAAAGGGATCGAAGAAACTTTACACAATGGTTTTCTCTTCAAAATCCACTCGAAATCGCCTTCTCCCGTGCTCTTAATCGATTTTCAAACTTATGAAATTAAACCCTCGAAATTGATATTTCTGAACAGTCATTTCCGCGTCTGCGGACAAGGGACCGCTTCTGCGGTCCCACTTCTGCGGACCACGAGCTGCTTCTGCGGACCACGAGGCACTTCTGCGGTTCTTCATTAAAGTCCATATTTCCACTTCTGCGGTCTTAAATCGCACATACGGTTGCCGCTTATGCGGATTCATTACTGCTTCTGCGGTTTCAAACAAAATTCCAAGGACTGCATCTGCGACTACTATTTCGCAGGTATGTAACCGCTTCTGTGGTTAAACTTCCGCACCTGTGGAATCTGAAGGGACACTCAAATTTCGCTCCCGCGGCGGTATAGCTGCTTCTACAGCTCCGCTTCTGCAGTTCCCATGCGGCAGAAGCAGACATACCAGATGACAGAATCCTTCAGCTATTCATCCAACTTCAAAATCTTTCGTCAACCACCCGGAATCATCCCGAGACCCTCGGAACCTAAACCAAAGCACCAATACCACCTAATACCTTATTCAAACTTGTATCAATCCTTAAACCACCTAAAATAATGACGGAAACACGAATTAAGCGAAGATTCAAGCCTAAGAACTTCAAATTCCAACCAAACATACTTCCATAAAAAACCTAACCAAACCTCGCTCGAATGAACTGAAATTTTACACACACATCCCAAATGACATGGCGGAGATACTACAACTTCCGGAATTCAAATCCGACCCTCGGATCAATAACTCACTATCGAACCGGAAACTTCAAAAATTCAAACTTCGGCATTTCAAGCCTAAATTAGCTACGAGCCTCCAAAATACATTCTGAACACGCTCCCAACCCCGAAATCACCTAACGAATCTAATGGAACCATCGGATATCCATTCTGAGGTCGTCTTCATGCTAGTACGAATACGGACCATTTTTTAACTCTTAAGCTCTCATTTAGGGACTAAGTGTCCCAAAACACTCCGAATCCTAACACCGAACGTCCCGGCAAACCAAAATAGCAGAAATGAACTTAGGGCAAGTAGTTAATGGGGGACCAGGGCGTAAATTCCAAAAATGACCGGCCTGGTCGTTGCAATATCAATACTTGGATCTGCACTGTCAACTCATGTGCTACGCGGATAACTCACGCGCTATGGTATCAATACCTGGACCCGCATGGTCAACTCACGTGCTATGCGGACAACTCATGTGCTATGGTATTAATATCCTCACAATCTGGACATCAATCTCACTCAAACATGTACCTCACTAGCCTCACCATCATTAACAAATAAGGGGACACAACCCACATCAAGTATCACAGCATATTAGCAAATAATAGATTCGGAGGTAAACATGTACAGTAATTTCTATGACTGAGTATAAATAATGTGAGCATGAATAAAGCCTAAGCATGATCCCCAACATGAAGGCAGATAAGTTCAACAACAAGTAAATGCATAAACACAGATGATATCCATTAGGCCTCACAGTCTCACGGGATGGACCAAGTCTCAATCCCTTGCGGTGCACACCCGCACGCCCATCACCTAGCATGGGTATCACCTAAGGTTGTTAAACGGGTGGGCCGGGCCAGTCCGGGTCCGTTTTTTTTCTACCCGTCCGGGTTCCGGGCCGGGCCGGTTTCGGGTTGGTACAGTAACGGGTTTAGCGGGCTGGGTTAATTCGGGTAAAAATTGAACCATAAGGGTTACGGGTTGAGGGGGCCGAGCCGGGCCGGGTTTAGTGTATTTTTACCTATTTTTTTTTGGAATTTTGTATAACTATTGTAAGTTATATTAATACTTTGTATTAATTAAAAGAATACAAGTAAGATGGGAAAAAATTGCACTTATTGCAATTGCTACTTTATTTCTTAATTTCAAGTTTCAACTTTCAAACTTACAAAATGAAATGTTTACATTTTTTTCAACAAGTAAATTAGTAAACTAGTAAAGTAGTAATTTCAAATATTTTGCATCGCCCTAGCAAGTTCATCATAATCAATATGAACCGATTGACCTTCTTCTGGCGTGTTAAATTCGGATGGGTTTCCATGTGTTAATATATCTCCAAGTTCCTCGTCTTCTGGGCTATCAACATCTTCCTTTCCTTGATTTCTTCGTTCTGATCTAATCCAATCTCTGAAACATACTAAAACTTCCAAAGCATTGCTTCCCAATGAGTGGCGGGTATCTCCAAGTTGTTGTCTTGCTTGGCTAAATGCACTCTCCGATGCAACAGTAGAAATTGGCACATTCAGCACGTCCCGAGCCATAGCGAAAAGAACAGGAAATTGCTTTCCATTTTCATGCCACCATCCCAATGGTGAAAATTCCTTTGTGCGAGGCTCCTTTTGCTTCTGCAAGTAGAATTGAAGTTCATCAATATTCCTGCTACTGGTTTGAGTGTTAGAAAATGTAGAAAAAATATTAAAACTATCAAGGTCTTCTTCATCATCCACAGTAGCAGAAGTGTTACATTGCATAGTGGGATTAATATTGCTTACAACACGAGCAGCATCATCACATTCATTTGCATAATAATTATATAGTTGTTGTAAATATTCATTTAGCTTGTTCATAGAAACATATAAAGTTGGGGTTTCAGTTTCTCCAATCTCCATATAAGTATATAAAGCATTCATTAATTGGTGACAATCAGACATTTTAATAGAAGGATTTAAAACTGCACCAATTAAGTAAATCGGAGGAATTGGAAAGAAATATTTTTTGAATTTTGCTTGCATTTTTTCAACAACATCCTTATATTTTTCTTTCTTCTTAAATTCAGATAGTAGAAAAGAAATTTCAGCTATATGTACTAAAGCCATAGTAACAGTGGGGTAATATGCTCCAGAAAACTCAACAGTAGCTGTATAAAATTTATGTAAAAATTTAACAACATCATTAAT
The DNA here is from genome assembly GCA_026770625.1 of Nicotiana glauca. Taxonomy (NCBI): domain Eukaryota; kingdom Viridiplantae; phylum Streptophyta; class Magnoliopsida; order Solanales; family Solanaceae; genus Nicotiana; species Nicotiana glauca. Next base: position 10,784 of record MDKF010104107.1, read on the forward strand.
GACCTCCCAAGTATCACTTGTTAACATACGCCTTGGATCAGTACAATGTGCATTAGCAACTTCAGTTATTGGGAATCTATATTTGTAGCAACATTTTAAAAATATATATGTATAATTCCATCTAGTAACAATTTCGTCTGGCATGAATCTAGGTTTAAGGTTATACTGGATACACTTAGTCTTAAATTCTTTTATTCTAGATTGTCTATTATTTCCTTGAATAACACCAACTGCTCTTCTAACATGAGTAATCTCAACTGAAAATAAATCAAGGCCACTTTTAACAATTAAATTATAAACATGACATGCACACCTAACATGAAAAATATCATCAAGAGGTGGTTGCAAATGCATTTTTAAAATTGAAATTGCGGCATTATTGTTAGAAGCATTATCAAAAGACATACACAATACTTTTTTGTTTAGATTATAAAATTCAACAACTTCAACAATAGTACTACTTATAAACGCAGCAGTATGACTCTGATCTTCATCATATTTAAAAGCGATAATACGTTTTTGCATACAAGTATTATCATCTATCCAATGGCATGTAATTGTCAAATAATCATTTCCATTAACAGCATGGCCAATATCAGAAGTTAGACAAACTCTAGAAGGAAGGTGGCTAAACAAATAACGTATGTATGTTTGATATTGTCCATGAAGTCTAAAGATATCAGCTCTACAAGTACTTCTAGGGATACCTTTAAATAAAGGATTGTAAATCCTTTGAATATACATAATAAGATATGATGAAGAAGCAAAAGAAAAAGGTAGACAACCCAAAGCAATCATTTTTGCTAACTCCTCACGATCCCTCATTTTATCATATTTTAGTAGACCTCCAGTAGTAGGGTTAATAGTTGTTTGATTTGTATCCCCATCAGTGCCCCATTCTATGGGATGGTCAATTCTCATATGTCTACTAAGCGTCCCAGTCCCACCTAAATTTCCTCCAGTCAAATGTTTAAAAGTATCGTTACAAATTTTGCATCTAACTCTATCAGTACCTTCTATTATTTCAAAAAATTTCCAAACCTTACTTCTTTTTCTACGAGTAGAAATCGGAGCCACAGGTGGTCTACCAAGAGTGGTGCCACGACCACCACCCCTTGTACCACTAGCAACTCCAGCACTAGTAGGTGTAGGTGGTATCTCATCTTCTATTCCTATTTCATTATCTTCTATTCCAAAATCTTCTTGTAATTGTTCATAATCTATATCTACATTATCATTAGGCGATGATTCAGAAACATGTGAAAATGATAATGGGTCATTACTATTACTACCAGAAGCTCCAGGACTACCTCTTTTTTTATTTCCACCCCTACCAGTAACTTTTCTACACGCTCTTTTAGCAGCACTAAACATATTGTAAAAATTAAAGTATAAGCTAAAATTAAATATGCAACTAAAATATTAAATAAGAGAAAGAGTTGGAGAGAGTGCACCGAATTCGACAATAAATTGAGCACTTGATTACGCAATTCCGGTGTTACCACGAACAAACGTCAAGCAAGTATTCCAACTTGTAGTTCAAACTTCAAAACCCGAATGATAAAATACGATAAATTAAATTCAACTATTCAAGAAAAGTGAGCCAAATAAAATTAGAAGATGAAATGAAGGAATTAAGACTTGAAGTCTTGATAATTGGAGAATAAGAGAATGAGAGAAATTAAGATAGAGAAATGAGATTTGAGTGAGAAATGAAGAAGAGAGGGGGTGTATTTATAGTTTTACGTAAGGTTATTTTTGTAAAATCAAAAATGGTTAAAAAATAAATTAAAAATGGCTATTTGGGCAATATACCCGTTGGCCAACGGATCAGTCAAATTTCTGACCGTTGCCAACGGTCAGTGGGTCCCAGAATTGTCAGAAATAAAAAAAAAATTAAAAAAAAAAATTTAGCCGTTGAACCGGGCCGGTCCGGGCCGGTTTAACCGATATTGAACACTGTTCATCCGGACCGGTCTTAGCGGGTCCGGTTACCTGTTAGAAAAAAATAAACGGAACCAACCCCTTAAACCCCCCAACCCAGCCCACCCGGCCCCATAAGAACCGGGCCGGTCCGGTTCCGGGTTATACCGGTCTGGGCCGGTCCGGAACGGGTCGGACCCGGCCCGTTTAACACCCTTAGTTTAACCACGAAACAATCACATGATATTAATTTCTCCGGGACTGTACCCTCAAAGTCAGAGTTAAAACTATTACTTACCTCAACAGCATAAAATCCTACTCCGGGATGTCCTCGTCCCTCGACTCGGTCTCCAAATGCTTCGAATATAACCATAATCAAAATACTACTATCAACATAGTCTAAAGAATTAAATTACACAATAAAAACTACATAAACATGCCAAAAATCCAAAATCGGACAAAACTCGGCCCCCGGGCCCACGTCTCGGAATAAGTCAAAAATAGAAGAATAATAATCCTCGTTCTCTCCCGAGTCTAACCATATAAAACTTGTCAAAATCGGACTCCGTTTGGTCCCTCAAATCCACAATTAAAACTCTCCAAAACTCAAACCTTAACTTCTTCAATTTTAATTTGAAATCATCAATCAAATCCCAAAAATGGAGATGGATTCATAAAATATAATCAAAACCGAGTAGAGAACACTTACCCCAATCCATATGATTAAAATCTCCTCCAAAATCGCCCAAATCCGTGCTCCCCATCTCAAAATATGATCGAAGGAACAAACCCTAGTTTTATTTTTTTTCTGCCTCAATTATTATGTCAAATTAATCCTAAACTTGTACTTTATGCTTCCAATGGATTCCTTGTGAAATTCTAGTCAAGTTAGGCTTTTGAATCACTCAATTTGATCTTATAATGAATGAGATATGTAGGTTTTAATATTTGCAAATAATTCAGATTTTTAAATACGATGCTATTGGCAATTTCGTAATTACTTTGAAAAATCTGGCAACATAATTTTTAGTAAAATAACCATAAAATCCTCATAGGACGTCCATATTCGATGATTCTTTTTGCTACGGGTCCGTCATTACGATACGGATCTAATGTTTCAATCAAAAACGAAATCATAGCTCATTTGTTCAATATGATATCATTATGCTTGAAGAAACGGTGTCGAAACATAAGAAAAACGAGCGCAACACAACGCAAACCTATCCTAAACTCATCTGAGGCCTTCGGGACCTCTACCAATAATTCCAACAAGTCATATATCACTACACAAACTTAGCCGAACCTCCTAAACACCCAAAACAACACTAAAACACCAAATCAACCTCGAATTCTACCCTAAGAACTTCTAAAATTTCAACTTTCACCAATTCAAGCCTAATTCTACCACGGACCTATAAATTATATTCTGGACACACTCCTAAGTCTAAAATCACCCAAGAAAGCTAACTAAATCATAAAAATCCAAATCCGAATTCGTTTACTCATTATTCAATTTTCGGTTAACTTTTCTAACTTAGCTTTCTAACTAAGAGACTAAGTGTTCATTTCACTTCAAAACTACTCCAAACCCAAACCTACCAACTCGATACAACGCAACACGGCTGAACAACACATAAAGAAAAATAAATAGGGAAAACGAAGCTATAACTCTTAGAACGATTAACCGGATCGTTACAAGAACTCACGTAAAATATTATTAAATATTTTTTATTGGGTGTAAAAAGTCACGCTTTCTTATTAATTAATATGTTATTATGGCCAAAGGCTAAAAATTAGGATTTCTTGCTTAGTTCAATAAGGAAATATTTGATAACACAATTTTAGGTGATTTAAATATTCTAAATATTAGGAAAGTAACTTAAATTATAATTATGTCCAATGTGAAATTTATTTTTAGAGGGTAAAAAAGGTGAACGATATTTCGCTAATGGCCTTCATGCTTTTAATAGTACTAGTCTCTACGTTTGTGCGATGCACGAATATCTTATGTCAAATATTATGAAACACATACAAAAAATAAACTTTCAATTGCATGATATTCTAAAATTAATCGCAACTGAATATGCACGAAATTCAATATGTACAAAGTTTAAAAATCTATTTCCTTCGAACAAATTATAATGTTTTGGCGCAATAAAAGGACAAAATAGAACTAAATATTATGGAATTATACAATTAAAGTTGTAAAATTACTTAAAGAATAGAAAATACTTAATATTATTTTTCTGATTCAAGATTTTTTTTTTTTTTGATTTAATTAAGCCTTAATGATTCAGATACATGAAAATCATATTTACCCAAGATACATTAGTAACAAAGAAACTAAAAATAAAAAGGTCATTTAGTCATTCATACATTCTGTTGGTATTTCTTTTTTTCTTGTGTTACACTTTATCCTATGTCAATTATTACAAAAGTTATATTTAATAAAATATAAATTCTTAACTATCCGAATATTCAAAAGAAAATTATATGTTACCGCTAGAAAATAATTTAGCTCCAATCCTAATCAATACAATCTCTAAATTCAAGTCCAATCCTGATTAATTCAATCTCTAGTTAAAAAGCACGTGAGTCTATATTTTGTAAGTTCTAACTAAGTAAATAAAAGATATCGAATGACTTTTCAAATATCTTATCGTAAAAGGAAAAAATACCTTTTCAAGAAGGAATCATGATATTTTATTCGAAGGAAAAATATTAGTATTTATAAAAAAAAAAATTCTAACACGTAAATAAAAACAATTCACTTTTCATGAGTGAATGAAATTTATATGAAGTTCCTTACCCAATAAAAAGGTAAAAAAAGTTCTTAAAATTCATAATGTGAATAAGAAAGAAAAAAAGTTCTTCAAGAAGGAATCACCTATCCTCCCACTAAAATTACGTACTTGTTATAATTAGGAACATCAATCTTTTTTAAAATAAAATTATGGACATGTCTTTCTAGTCTAAGTAGGATTAATTTTGTAGGTTTAGCGTATGTGTAGTTTAAATTAAAAAAAAATTCCATCATTTGATAATTTACAATTAGACCCTTAAATTATACAAATAGTTAAGGGTAAAAAATCTATCAATATTTTGGGGATATTTTAGTCGTTCAACGTTTAGCATAAATTATTCGTGATTTTATAATATCATAAAGTTTTAAGTTATATGTTTCTTCACATTGTAAGAACAAATCATACTATCAGTTTAATTTAATTAACCATGTAATTATTACCATTTTAATCAAGTTACAGTTAATGTTTAATAAATAAAAAATTACCGTTTATTATCTTGTAAGTACATTTAAAATATATAGCTAGAATCGTGTACTCAACCCTAAATGCCCATAAATAAAGACGAAAGAAATAAGCATGCAAAAAGGTCTTCTAGTAGCTAAGGACCATTAAATACTATTTTATCATGCACAAATTTATCTTTTATTCAATTTCAAAATTCCAACATAAACACCACGGGTATACATAAATGAGCATCAATGACATATAGATTTTATTAAGTAATAAAGCTTTATCAGTGGAATCAAGAAATTATTTGAACCCCTTTTTTTGGACCTTTGATCCAACAAAGTTTACAAATTGGTGATGCATATCTTGATCTTGATCAAATTCATGCATTTACAAGAAGTTGTTGATATATTTTTTAATAATTTGATCAGCAAGAATCCTGTAAGCTTTCTCAGTGGGATGATAACTATCCCAAAACAAATACTTTGTATTATCTTCACATGTTCCACTGAATTTGTTGCATAGTAATGTCACCTCTATTTTTCCTGTGCCACAACACCCTTTCTCTACTTCTTCCAATCCTACAACCAATCCATAATAACAAAATTCATAAAAGCATAATACATTAAACGGAAAAGGCCTAAAAATGTCACTCAACTTTCAAAAATGGTTTATCCATGTCATCCGTTAAAAAAATGTTCATTTCATGCCACTGCAGTTACAAATTTGACTCATCCATGCCATTATTGACTAACGGCAGTGGCATGGATGGGCCAAATAAAAATTGAACCGTTAGTCAATAATGGTATGGATGGGCCAAATGTGTAACGGCAATGGCATGAAATGAGCATTTTTTTAACGGATGACATGGATAGGCCATTTCTGAAAGTTGAGAAGCATTTTTAGACCTATCATCCTTAAGTTATCTATTGTTAAAAATATAACAAGTTGTTTGCTATGATAAGGTAAAGGTGATCTGATAGTATAAATTTACGCAAGATAACTCGTGAATTTATAGAAAAGTTATGTGTATCGTACCATATTTTTGGGGGTTGAAAATAAGATCGAGTATAGGATTATAGATATCGACGAAGACGAGCTTGGATTGAGGTAAGTATTTGGATAATGAATTAACTGCAGCAGAGAGTTTGTTGTTGGCCAATTCCGCTGCTTGATTGTATTCTTGAACACACCCTCTGTTAAACCCTCCAGCTAGTGTTCTCTGCGATGGCAGACACCCTAATGGTGGAATTCCGAAAAATCCAATGTTTCTTGCTCCTAACTTGTACAATTCCTTCCAAAAAAAGAGAAAAAAAAATTGAGTCAATACATAATTACTGAATATCAATCTTTTTTTAATAATTAGTGCTCCCTCTGTTCCAGTTTATGTGAACCTATTTCGTTTTTTGTTCGTTCCAAAAAGAATGAATTCTTTCTAAATCTAGTAACAATTTAGCTTAAACTTACAATTCTACCCTTAATGAGAAGCTTTTATAACCACACAAATACTCTGGGCCCCATTTGGATTTGTTTAGGACGACAAATTCCAAAAGTCTTCATTTTTTTCTTAAACTCTGTGCCCAGTCAAACAGGTTCACATAAATTGGAACGGAAGGCATAGTAATAAACAAGTTGTGAAAACAAGCTCTTGCAGAAATCAAGGGGAAGATTGCATACAATAAGCTCTTCGGGAGGCGAAAACTTAGTGTACCAAGTTGCCCTTTAAATAATTATTTATTCCTCATTATATATTGAATTCATTCCTTTTTTGTTTAACCATGCATCGAAAATTCGAAACTTACTGACTCGATTCATACTTTTATATAGGCATAAAAGTAAATATGTATATACTAACTTGGAGAAATTCAGAAGCTTTGGCCACCATGAAATTAGTATATGAGTTAATATCCTGCTTCAGGCGAATTCCAGCAGAGAAGTAAGTATTGGCAATATCATCACTGCCAGCAACCACCAGGAATAGGCTATTTTCCAAAATATAGTTGGTTTCTTCTTCCCCAACTAACCCTTTCAGCTTCTCAATATATTTTTTGAATTGATTTAATTGTGTTGACAGGGGTATGGCCGTCTGATTATAATAAAATAAAAATAAAAAATAGGACCAAGGATTAGTGTTTAATTTGTTTCTTCTTTGTATTCAGTCAAACATAATCACATGTAAAACGAAAGGAGCGGTAACCAGTAATTGTTAGTTGAACCTATTAAATAATAATGAGTAAAAAATTACCGCGAGGGTAGTTGTTAAAGGGTCAAATCCACAACCTCCAGATGCAAAGCTTACTCCAGTTTTGAGATCTTCAGTTTTCAAATTTGGATCAAGGTAAGCTGGTACCAGCTCTGCTACCCCTAGTTCTTCCGCTGAAATTGACAAGTACTATAATTACTATCATATTTCCGTTTTATATTTACTAAGTATTAAAGAAATTTCCTTTTATTTGTATATATTAATAATGAAATTCACTAGAGAATGTAAATCACAGCAAATAGGAAATTATTTTGAATAACATATTTAGGAAATTATAAGATTGTTGACTTTTCCAATTACACTTATGGCCATGAATTAGCCAACTCTTCTATTTTTCAATAATTGCTTGAAAGCACTACTAGAGAATCACTCAGAGAAAGTTGCATAATGCAGTTGAATGTTGTTTTCTTTGATAGTATGAATTCAGGGGTGGACTTACGTAGCCAAATCCCCTTCGTCGAAAATTATATTCTATATAGGTTTAATTTTTTCCTATGTGTATATATTAAATGTTGAAATTGAATCCCTTTAACTTTTTCGCGTATTTACTTTTTTATTTTTTAAATTTCATTGGTGAAAATCCAGCCAATGGGCCAATGATAACAGGGATTTCCATTTACTATTATTAAAATTAAACAATTTCTTAACCAACTCATGTTTTTGCAAAACTTCTCACGTCCTTCCTCCGACTTGAAAAATAAAAAGTCATGAAAACAAGTCGTTTGCCTATATTAATTCACTAATCTACGAGAATTAATCAATAGGCTGACCATGCATTGTCCATTTAAAGTTTAAACTCTTTTGATTAATAGTAATAACCTTAAAAAGTAAAAGAATAACTATACATACCCCAGTAAACTCCAGCAGGAAATATGCTGAAGTGACGCTACGAGCCATGCAAAGTCATCCTTTTATGGACTTGTTTTTACAATTTAACTTCACTACACGGACGGAAACTTTTCCAAACTAGCAAATCGACTAATTACACGGCAAATGCAATTAACTTAGATATAGCAGCAGCCAGCAGGGGCGAAGCGATGTGGGGCCATGGTAATCAACTGAATACCCTTCGCCAAAAATATTATGCTGTACATAGCAATGACGGATTTAGAGGGGTGGAAGGGGTTCATCCGAATACTCTTCGCCGGAAAATAACATTGTGCGTATAGAATTAAATTTGATTTTTATTGATATATGCTATAAGATATTGCATTCCCTTGAATCAAGCCTAAAACTCAGTTTAGTGATCAAGAGGGTTCAAACTTTTTTAAGCGCCCAGGTTCGATACCATAGTTTCCACACGCTGCAATTACTTTTTCTTTCTACTGCTTTGAACATGAACTTCTTTGTCTTATTTTGTTATTAAAATAGTTGTTTTGCAATTCTCTTTTGATCATTTGTTGTTTATTATTTATTGTACATGATATTATTTTTGCCTTTTTTTCTACAGAATGCCATTTTTTACTAGCATTTCACTTTTTATTTTTTGGTGCAAAAAAGATTACTTCAAAACAAATCAATGTATAAGTTTTAATCCAACATATCATTAGCACGAGTTTCGACGATAGTTTAATTCTCATTTAGATTTGAATTTTTTTGATGTACCCGTTTAACACTATATTTAGATTCAAAAAGTTTCAACGAACCCATTCGAAGAAACTTTTTACCGTTCGCTTCTTCACAATATTGAACCAAGGGCAGATTTAGGGGTGTAAGGGTGTTCACCCGAACCATTTCGCCGAAAAATTACATTGAGTATATAAGGCAAAATTTAATTTTTACCTTTATATATTATGTTTTGAATCCCTTTCACAGCCCAAAAGCATGAATTAGTGGTCAAGGAGGTTCAAAACCATTGTGAGCTCATTGGTTCAATTTCCACTAGCTACTAATCTCTTTAAATTTTTTTAACTTATTCCTTTTTTGAACCCCCTAAGCAGAAGTACTGCCTCCGCCACATTAAACACTTATATTGAATTTTCTGATTTCGGCATTATATAGCATGTTATAGTTTTATGGAAGAATGCATAACTGGACCCTTAAACTTGATATTTTTTGTCACTTGGACACATAAACATAGAGTTGTTCCTATCAGGCCCTTCAACTAAACCATATTTGTGCAAATTAGACACTTTGTAGTGACATGATTGAGTGCGTCGGGAAGGGCGCATGAACATGATAAAAAGGTTACTGTATTTATTATTATTATATTTTGATATATTATTCCAATTAAAGCTAACTTTTACCCTACATTTTATTTCTCTTCTTCAACCCATCATTTTTCCTCTTAATTTTTTTTTAAAAGAAAGTTTAGTGTACATGGATTTGACTATTCTCATTTGGCATGCTTGTTCTCTTTAAACGGCACTTGTAAGCTACACCAACTTAGATGCGGAATAGAGAGAGATAGAGTGATATTTCAGTGAAATCGAAACAAGAATAACTGAGATGAAATTTAACGGGGGAAATTTTCAGTGAATTTTTTAGGGCACTAATTCGCCAGAGCCGACGGCCAGATTTTTTATTTTCTAAAAATGAGTTTCAATTTGTTTGGGGGGGTTAATTCTATAAGGTGGAATATTTTGAGGCAACTATAATACACTCGTTTATTTTTTATAATACTTTTTCTTAGATAGTCTGCAAAGTGTCTAATTGGCACAAATGTGATTTAGTTGAAGGGCCTGATAGGAACAACTCTATGTTTAAGTATCCAAATGACAAAAAAAAACCAACTTTTTATTCTTCAAGTTACCATATCAGACTTGTAATGAACTGTTATCTACTTGTAGGTCAACTTCATTTGATAAACATAAAAATGTATACAATCAGTGTATAAAACTTATATTTTCTTCTTAATAAACAAAAAAAAAAGTGAGAGGAAATGATTAAATTTCATAAAAAAAAGAATTAAAAGTTACCTATGATGTCCGGCGGCGTCTTGCCGTTGGAGAATCTTCCGGTGGGTATTCCACCATTGAAGTCCTTACCATAAGGTGGAAAATTACACTTTGCTAGTGTTATTATATGGTTATTATTTCCTTGATCTACTATTGAATCTCCAAATGCAAATACTGCTTTTACAACTAAATTCTTCGGTAACTGCACTTTCCCTTCGCATGAGCTTATATTAAACAGAACAAAAGAAACAAAGAATATAACCAACATTATGTTGCAGAAATTCAGACACTTCCTTTTCAAGAATACAAACAAATAAAGAAGCTGGAGGTTTGAAATGTCGAATTTCTGTAGATAGTAATCAATTTTTTGTTTATTTATAGAGACTAGGACAATATATTTTGCTACAATATATATGGAGAGTTAGAGTAAACTAATGATTGTTGGTGAGTGATAAAATTTAGCTAAATAATAAATGTCCTTGTCAATTATTGCTTATTCGTGATTAGACAGGCTTTTTCGGGGGAAACCGCACGTAAGAACAACTTGGCTCCCCACTTATAGCTCATGTTTCAATTTACAACCAACTAGCCCAAAAATAATAGGTTAAGATTCAATATTCAACTTCAATAGGTTCTCAAAATTACTATTTAATTTTTAAAAAAGATTGCATAATCTTTTAAGTTAATTTTCGAATCAGTAACTGTGACTCAAATATTAGTTCAGCAAATCAAATTTATTTGGGTGGTGAAAATTAGATTTTTAACAAGCTTAAATATGTGGGTTTAAATTTCGAATTTGATATTATGAGAAATTTGAAGTGGTTATTATTTAGACTTGTTAGAAATAGTATAAGGAGATTGTATATAAAATTTGAAGTCATTTAATGGAGATTTGGACGGATTTTGAACAAGAATTGTAACTAAAAATAGTGGAAGAAGTTCGTCTACAGATATTTATATAAAGGTGTATAAAAGTGTATAATAGTGTATAAGATGTATTTATACACTCATATACACTATTATACAAGATTATACATAATTATACAAAAAACTGACTTCGTCTTCTTCATTGCATCTTTTTTAAAATTTAACTCAAATCTTGCTCAAGTCTACTCCAAATCACTTCAAATTTAAACTTTGGACTCCTTTTGACATTTTCAATCAATTGGAACAACACCTAATCTAAACAATTAACAAACCCAAAAGATTCTATTTTCTAAAGCAAAAAATTTGAATGGCCTTCTATGGTGGACTTCTACTTTTTAATTTTTTACATTGCAACTAGGTGACATAGGGGGAGAAGCAGTAATGGCGGACGGCCCGTTGAAGCATATGTAAAAGATGTGAGAAGAAGAGATGGTGAAAGCAATGATTATGAGAACACAAATTTAACTTCATAGTTTTTAGAAGCAATGGTTGAACACAAATTTTGAATTTGCAAGAGCTAGTATTTTTAAAATATGTACAATATGAGCTAAGTGGGGTAAAACTTAAAAACGTGGGTCATTTTTTATTATGGTGTGAAGTCATGTGTATTTTCTTATAATTCTTCAAAAAGGAAAAAGTTTTACAGCATGAAAAGATTTACATTTTGTAATTTAGCTACTTCATATGTATCTTGTGTACAAAGATGTAGTAAAAATAAACAGAATGGTTTGCATTTCTAATACAGCTATTTATCTATATATGTGTATACCAAATTATGTCTGATCTTCTAATAATATATAAGTATTATACCGAATGATATTTGATCCTATTATACAAAAATTTATATTTATACTATATTAAAAGCATGAAGGTTATTAACGAAATATCGTTCGCCTTTTTTACCCTTTAAAATATAGTGTTCATATTGGACAACATAGTAATTTGATTATTTCATTAATATTTAAGAATAGTCATTTAATTAATTTTCCTATAATTTAGGTTTAGTTGTTTAATTATTCTCTTGTTATTAACAGTCTAGGAAAGGTAAAAAAAATTTGGCCTAAATTTTCGCCAATTCTATCAACACCCTAAGTTGGAGTTTATTTTGTATTTAATACCTTTTAGATTTAGGAGACTATTTTGTAGTTAAATTTTTTTCCTGATTTTCACATACGTTCTTTTTTTTCTTTTTGCCTTTTTTGTTAGGAGTCTTAATTAGTTGATAAAACTTTTGAAGGACTAATTTTCCATAAAAAAGATTTGGTGAAAAATAAGTTGTTTTGACTTCTTTTATGTTAGGAATCTAAATTATTTGTAAAAAACAAAATTTGTCTATTTTAACTATACATAAATTTACTTTATATAATTAAATTCTTTTTTGTTTCGAAATGCAAATAATTCTATAAAATAAGCTACAATATTATAGTTTAATCGTCAAACTTCGCATGTTCAAGCAGTACCATTCTAGGTTCTTTTTCTCTAAACAGTTTTTTTTTTTGTATTAGTTGTTTTATTTTACATGCATATTTGTATTACTACTTGAATTTTGCATTTACATATATATATCACAATAATTTATATGATAGCCACTTTTTATTTGTTTTGCGTTGTTCATATGCATATTTTAAGATTAATGCATTGTAATTCAGCATCTTGGAGTTCGCGTACTTATATATTTGGAGTAATATTAGAAAGCTTCTAAGATTTTTTCACGAGGATATTTCATTATAGTTCAGTAGGTATAATAAGACGAACGAGTGTACTCTGCTCATATATATATACTTATAAAGTTGGGAATTGACAATCTGATGTGGCATCTCTTATATGCTGGAATAGCCATTCATCTTTTTTCTCCTTTTTTTTGGCTTTTTATCTTTTTTTCTAATTTATCTTATTTTCAAAAATCTAAAAGTGTCTAAATGCTACCTAATTAATGTGAAAAACATTTCCCTTCGGTTACATCCGTTAGAAAGTGAGGATGGAACACATTAAAGTAAAAGGAAGATGAAAAGAGAGACTTTTCATTTTTCAAAACGGTTTATTTTAGCATATATAACAAAATGCCTGTAGCATTTGTAACCAATAAAAATGGGTCATCTCCATAATTTTGTCTGCTCTTCTTCTCAAATGATTTTTTTTAATATAAGACAAACAGAGATTATGTCATGATACTTTTGATGGTGAGACGGGTGGCATATATTTCTCTACAACATAAAAGAATTTACGGAAAGGTGTAATTCTTCATATGGGAGAGTGTCCAAAAGCAACAAGAATTATATGGAGAAAGAATCATATTATTGTATTGAAGTCTTGAAGATGAGATGTTCTTCCACTGTTACTGAAGGGGAGAAGGTGAGAAGCCGGTGAGGGAAGAAGGAAGAAGAATTGAGGTAGGAGTTGAATTGAAAAGGAAAAGGTGGAAAAGAAAGGTAAGGGAATAGACAAATTAATCCGACCACAAGAAGCCGACTTTTTCTTCTGTTTCTTTTATTTTTTCACAAGATTTTTTTTTGTTTTATTTTTTCATATGTATTTTTAATAAAAGTTAGTGTTCTTAGCATTTAATTTGGAATGCTAAAGTAACTACAACATTTCACTGATTATATATATGTTATTTATGATAATGCGTGTCCCATTTGAGCAAAAAAAAATCCTCCCAATTAAAGGGAGACAAAGAAAAAAAACTAATATTCCAATTTTTTCTAAGTTAGAATCTCAACTTTCAAAATATCTCTCTAAAAGTAGCTAGATGACAAATAATATTTACAAATATGCTATCAAACTATTTAGGGAAAATTTCACTTTAGAATAACTGGGCTCCATACTTTTCAATTTTATAGCTCATATTTCAATTTACAACCAACTAGCCCATAAATAATAGGCTAAGATTCAACATCTAACTCCATTAGGTTCTCAAAATTACTATTTAATTTTTAAAAAAAGATTCCTCGAGCTTTTAAATTAGTTTTCGAATAAGTAAGTGTCACTCAAATATTAATTCAACAAACCAAATTCATTTGGGTGGTCAAAATTAGATTTTTAAAAAGCTTAAATTTGTGGGTTTGAATTCCGAATTCTATTTTGTGAGAAATATAGAGCGGGTGCTATTTAGACTTGTTAGAAATAGTATAAGGAAATTGTATATAAAATTTGAAGTCATTCAATGGAGCTTTGGACTGGTTTTGAACAAGAATTGTAACTGAAAATCGTGGAAGAAGTTCGTCTACGGACCTTTGTATAAAGGTGTATAAAAGTGTATAATAGTGTATAAGGTGTGTTTCTACACTCATATACAATATTATACAAGATTATACATAATTATACAAAAAACTGACTTCGTCTTCTTCCTTGCGTCTTTTCTGAAATTTAACTCAAATCTTGCTCAAATCTACTCCAAATCACTTCATATTTAAATTTTGAACTCCTTATATTTTCAATCAATTGGAACAATACCCAATACACCATTTTCAAAAGCAAAGCTTTGAATGGTCTTCAATGGTGGACTTCTATTCTTCAATTTTCTTTCATTGCAAGCAGGTGACACACGAGGAGAAGCAGAAAATACATGGCCCTTTGAAGTATATGTAAAAGATGTGAGAAGAAGAGAGAGTGAAAGCAATAGTTGTGAGAACAAAGAATTAACTCCATAGCTTTTAGAAACAATGGTTGTAAAAATACATATTTTGAATTTGCAAGTGCTTTCAAAATATGTACAATGTGGGCTAGGTGGGGTAAAACTTAAAAATATGGGCCATTTTTTGTTATTGTGTGAAATCATGTGTATTTTCTTGTAATTCTTTCAACTATTATTTAAGCCCTTGAGCTTTAACAAATATGATAAAAGAAATTAAGAATGGACAGCCTCTTTTGGATAGCAGCAATTTGAGCATAAATACACTTTTGACAAGATAAAAATATCAACTTTCTTTTTAATGCTTTTATAGTTTTTAGTTTGTCAAAATTTTGACAAGAAAAGAAGATCATTTTTGAAGTACACAAAAATTTAAGAAAGGAGTAACAGAAGAAGAAGTAGTTACTCAATTATTTAATGTTCTTTTGGTTACATGAAATTTCCAATTGTTATAGAAACTAGTGAAGTGGATGATCATTTACTAGAGAACAATAATTATTTTTAAATATGGGGATTAAATATGAAGCATTTTTGGAACTAATTGGAGGTATATATTTGCGTATATAGATTAAAATATAGGTATATTTCAGCTATTTACTGGCTTTTATAGGACCGTGCGAAGCGTGGATAAATTGACTAGTACTTTTATGTTAGAAAGATGCAAGTTCTAGTATACTAAGTCTTTTCTAAATCACAAATAAGGCATCCGAAAACTTTTATGGTATACGATATCTTTATTTATTAATGTCACGAGCCGGATTTCCTACCCTCGGGAGTCGTGATGGCGCCTACTAATAGAATCTAGGCAAGCCAATTAACAACTACCTCTTTTAACGAACTATGAAAATATTAGGAACAATAAAGCATTTAATAAATAAGCGGAAGTCTCAAATATGATTAACTGAAAGAAATGCGGAAGTTTAACAAAATCCTCTACCCAAGATTGGTGTCACGATACTCACGAACGTCTAGAGAATACTAAATACAAGGTTTGAATGAAACATAAGACTGTCTGCTTCGATATAAATGATAACAAACTGAATAAAATAGAAAGGGACTCCGGGCCTGCGGACGTCAGCAAGGCTAACTCGAATGCCCCTAGACTGAAAGCTCGCTCCCAGAATGCTACTGCTACTCAAATGCTGCTCCAACACCTGGATCTATGCAAAAAGATGCACAGAGTGTAGTATCAGCACAACCGACCTCATGTGTTGGTAAGTGCCTAGCCTAACCCCGGCGAAGTAGTGACGAGGCTAGACCAGACTACCAGATAAACCTGTGCAGTTATATATACAAGTACAATAAAATAATAGCGAAAAATAAACAATTAAAGCTGGGAGGGGGAACATGCTTATGGGGTAGCAGATAAAACATAATATCAGGAATAACAAAGAATCTACATCTGATTTCTTCTAACACGGAATAAGGGAAACCAAACCACTTTCACTTGTTTCAATTTCCTCTCGTTGCAGGCGTGCAACACGATCTCATTTCCTCATATCACGTGGTAGGCATACCACTCGATCCCATTTCATAAGAACACGTGGTAGGCATACCACTCGATCCCATTTCATAATATCACGTGGTAGGCGTACCACTCGATCCCATTTCATAATAACTTGTGTTCGGCGTGCCACACGGTCCCATTTCTTTCAATATAGTACACAACATAATCCCGGCAAGGGAGAAATGTAATATAATAACTATCCCGGCAAGGGAACAAGATAATATAATAAACTATCCCAGCAAGGGAGATTCAGCTATAACCAAACTTATTCAATTTCTACTTAACACAATTAAATCAATACTCAGTCTCAACAATTACTGGCTCAATGTTAAAGATTTTCAACTAATTCCTCATAAACAACAATTAAGAATTCGATAAATTAGCAATTTAGGACTCACGGTCATGCTCGACACCGGTGTATAGATACTCGTCATCATGCCTATACACCGTACTCGACAAATAGCAATTAGCAAATAAGACTCTACTCCTATTCCCTCAAGCCAAAGTTAGACCAACCACTTACCTCAAACTTCCACGGTCAATTCAATCCTCAATAACCGCCTTTCCTTTCGAATTCGGCTCTAATTCAATTGTATCTATACATAAATGACTTCAATACATCAATAAATGCTAAACAATGCGAACCCAATGCCTAATTATAGTTTTTTAATCATATTTCCCACAAACTCAAAAATTAACCCTTGGACCGCTTGGTCAAAATACGAGGTTCGGACCAAAAATTAAATTTCTCATTCATCCACGAGCCCGAATATATAATTTATTTTCAAATTCGACCCCAAAACGAGGTCTAAATCAAGAAAATTCAAAAGGCCCTAACTCTACCCAAATACCAAATTTTCTACCTTAAATCACATGTTTTAGGCCTAGGATTTCAATGAGATGCTGAAGAAAATGGAAGAAAATAAGTTAAGAATTACTAACCCAAGAGATAGAATCGCTTCAATGGTCGCCTAAGAGCTTGGAGGAGAAAGGTTTTGTGAAATTTTTAATGAATCCCGTAATGCCACTGTTCTGAAGTTTAAAATTTAATTGGGCGAAAAATGCTCTATGCGATCGCGAAGAATGTGATGTGATCGCGTAGAATGATGGGATAATAGTAATTGCGATCGCGAACAGAGAAATGTGATCGCATAGAAGGATTAGGCTGGGCATCGCAAACGCGGATAGGACTGTGCGATCGCATAGGGGAAAAATATAGGACCTCTCAACTTAACACTATGCGATCGCGGGAGACACTATGCGATCGCATAGAACTAAACTGAACCCCCCTGAAATTACTCTATGCGATCGCGAACATACCTATGCAATCGCATAGCACAATTCACTAGACACCAGAAGACATCAATTTCTGCAACTTTTTCCAAGTCGAAAACCAACCCGAAACACATCTGAATCACTCCCGAGCCCTTGGGGCTCCTAACCAAACACACACACTAACTCAACCACATCTTACGAACTTAACCGTGCGATTAAATCACCAAAATAACATCATAAACGAGGAATCAAACCTCAAATCATCACTTTTTCCTCAAACTTCATAAACTTTTATTTTTAGATATTTAGGTCTGAAACACGTCAAACGACGTCCGATTTCGACCAAATTTCACAGGAAGCGCTTAAACCACATATAAGACCTGTACCGGGCGTCGGAACCAAAATACGGGCCCGATACCAATACTTTCTAATCCATTTTCATTTCAAATTTCTATATAAATTTTAGAAAAATAATTTCTTTTTAAAATTTTATTTCTCGAGCTCGGGACCTCGGATTTCGATTCCGGGCATATGCCCAAGTCCCATATTTTTTTACGGACCTTCCGGGGCCATCAAATCACGGGTCCGGCGCAGTTTACCCAAAATGTTGACCAAAGTTAACTTTAATCATATTAATATCAAAATTCATTAATATTTATACAGAATTCATATTTAAGCTTTCCGGCTACGCGTCCGAACTGCGCACGCAAATCGAGGCAAGTAAAAATGAGATTTTAAGGCCTCGAAAGCACGGACTGAAAGAGAAAACAGGTGATGACACTTTGGGTCGTCACAATTAAATTAACTAAAATGGGAATAACATTTATTATGTTAAAATAATTTCTTTAAATTTTATTTTAAATTTCACATAACTCAAATAAATTGTCTAATAATATTTACACAACTTTTAAAAAATTATTGTATTCATTGATACAGATACACGCGCAAAGCGCGTACCCTTAAGACTAATATTCTAAAAATCAAATGCAATCTTTAAAATTATACTCTTATCATTTTGAATGTTTGAAACTAGCTAATTATAGACACACATAAATAAACCAATAATGCACACCGACATTGTTTTTGGCAGGACTATATGTATTCATAAATAAACCAATAGTGCACTACACGTTTCCTTTTGACCCTGTAATATTATTACTCCCTCCGGTCCAAAATAAGTGATTTTTTGGATGTTTTCACACATATTAAGAAATTCATCTTTTAGCAATAGAATTGACCATATTAACCTTTACTATATCAAATAAACACTCATAACACATATTCCAACACTATTTACTCCAAGGACAATGCAGGAAAAAATAATTAATTCATTCTTGAAATCTAAAAAAATTACTTATTTTGGACCATAAGAAAAAGGTTAAAAAATTACTTATTTTGGATCGGAGGAAGTAGTTAACAATACATGGGAATTAGGCATTATTAGTCCGTATGTTTATCGTATATATCTAACTTTCATTTTATCCAAGACCACGCAATATTGATGGTTTAATACCTTTCACATTTTAATTAAATGTATTTTATTTAGTTTTAGTAAATTTAGGTGGCAAAAATATTATATCATCCATGGCATTTCAATATTTCTTTTTTTTTTCTTTTATAAATGTACTCAGCTTAAAGCCTTGAATAACTCTACGAATTGATCGAAATATTCTTACCAAAAAAATGGGGCCGCTTATTGTGTGGAAAAAAAAAAAAGAATCAAAAAAATAAGGAAGGAGAGAGGTCTAATATCAGCAGGATAAATTAATGTCGATTGTAGCACAAAATTAGGTTGGGGCTACTTTAATTAGCACGTTTAGATGTTGAGGCTACTTGTAGCAACACGTTAATTTTCATTATTATCTTTTCTCATTAAAATAACGCTTTTTATAAATTAACTCTCCAAATTTTCTTTTGAAATTTTACAGAACAACTTTTAATAATCGCCAACAGTGTAAATCTAGAATTTAGACACATTAAATTCTGAGTTGGGCGAATTTTGAATTTTATATTTAACTTTATCTATATTTTGCTTTTGCACACTATACATGCATATAATAGGATTCGACTTCGAAGCATTAGGTTTTGTTGAACCAACGAGCTAGTCCATTTGTGGATCCTACTAACAGTAATGAAATTAGTATTTTTACGAACAGGATTCAAAATATAAAGAAGTAAACACATAAAGAAATCAAGACAATTCAACATCTATTATATATTTATGAAAAATAATTTTAACCTTATATAGATAGTGTAATTTTCTTGGCGAAAAGGGTTCGACCTTCTGTCACCCTGACTCTGCCCCTGCCTACAGATCCCCGGCCCGAATGTGTTGTACCTAGAGATAACTAGAGATAGTGGCAAAGCTACCCTTGTATTAATACATATAAATATATATATATACATATACATATATATATATATATATAAATATATATATATACATATACATATATATATATATATATATATATATATATATATATATATATGAAATTATGTATATGTATGTATGTATGTATGTATGTATGAAATTATGTATATATATTATATGGGGTTTGGCTCAGCTCCATTAATCTTTGCTCCAATAAACATCAATACACATGTAGATGACTGATACGTGTCCATATAATTATGAAAGGTTGAGATTAATTTTTAATTTATTCTTGTATTTTGGCTATTTTTCATCTTCTGCGGACAAACAAGAAGACGAAAAATAACCAAAATACAAGAATAAATTAAAAATTAATCTCAGCCCTTCATAATTATATGGACACGTGTCAGTCATTTACATGTGTATTGATATTTATTGAAGCAAAGATTAATGGAGCTGAGCCAAACCCTATTATATGTTGAATTCTTTTGACTTTTTTATTTATTTTCTTTTTCATATTTTGACTTCCCTCGATGAAAATCCTGATTAACAGCATAACTAGAAATATATGAGTTGGTTGGGTTGGTACAGTCTTGTTTTGAAGAGGTAAATGCAAAACTTGAGATAATTAGCTTGTGATCCGATAAACAACCAGTAACAGATAATCAAGATTATTTTTCTTGGAAAAACAGAAACTTTGATTAATTAAGCACGAAAACTTGACGAATCTGGAATGATCCACCAGCTAATTAATTGGGTGTGTAGAAAATATGATGAGTCAAAAGAACACAAATTTTGGGGATTTTCTCCGATTCGTATTATGGAAAAGAAAAGATTAACCAATGCTAACGAGAAGGTTCTGAGACTCAATTTTTTTTCCTTTATCAAGCCGCTCTGAGTAAGACATACGAATGAACTTACAAAATTGGGAAAATGACGCTATATATAACCACTTTCAGCCGAAAAATATTTTATATATATATATATATATATATCTATATATATATACAAAAATATATATATTTTTTATATATTTTTTGGCTATTAAATGTAAATAGTTTTTGGTGTGGGCAAAAGTGAAAAAGGCTGTAATTTAATTTTAACAATTATATGCTAAAATGAGAATGCAATTACCACTTGCCTATTATTTATAACATAAGAAATTAACTTCTCCTTAAATCTTATTCTCAATAAATTTGCTTTATTAATCAATTGACTCAAAAAATTTCAAACTCATCCCACAAGTACACTCACATATAGATTAGGAACAAATTTAAATCCTCTATAAACATAATATTTTACTATAACGGTCAAGTTTTCTTTGGAATTAATTTTTCTGTTATGTTATAAAATATATTTTCTATAATAGTACTTTACTATATCAGCTAAAAATATTCGAAACAAATAAAGCTAATATAAAGAGGTTTGACTGGATTTGGTCCAACAGACGAGCTGCTAAATCTCTTGATTAATTGTCGCAGAACAAAAAGTTATCAGTTTACCAACACGCAATTTTCACTTCCTTATTTCTAATTGTCTTAATTCTCCCAAAATATATCAGTCACATATTATATACATTTATTAGGAATTAATGAAAGCAGTCTTGTTGCTATCAACAATTCACCAATCACCATTTTTAAATCTATATACTTCTCTGCCTTTTCTCTTTTAAGAAAAACAAACTTTTGTGGTAACACGGAAATTCTTCCAAACATTACACCGCACTTTTTCAATCATACATTAATATGGCAGCTGAAGTTAGTTGGTACGGTATTCACAATATAAGCTATTGTTGGAGTTTAAAGATATTCTTTATCTTTAATCAAGTGGAATGAAAGGGAAATGGAGGAGATGACTTTTGGAGGGAAATGAAAAATTCAAATTCATTAAAGTCTTGAAAAGCGGATTGTCCCACATTGGATGGGGAAACCATCCAATATGAGTTTATATTGAGAAACTCATTCTCTATCTCTCAAAAGGTTGAGAAAAAGGGAAACCCCTCGCGCCGTCGTCGTCGCTCGGCTAAGCTCGTCTTCGGCATTTGGATTTGGATTTGGATTTGTCAAATGATCGATAAGATTATTTTTTGGATAAAATTTATTTAATTAATTATTTAATAATTAATTAAATATCTGTCAGTTAGCTGTTGTACCGCGCCAGAACACTGTGTCTGAAGGTCACTCTTGCCGCGGTCCTGGCGTAACCGCGGTAGGACCGCGGCAGATTCAATCAGCAGGATCTGCAGGCTGCTCTGACCGCGGTCCTGGCGTAACCGCGGTAGGACCGCGGCAGATTCAATCTGCAGGATCTGCAGGCTGCTCTGACCGCAGTCCTGGCGTAACCGCGGCAGGCAGCGTTTTTTCTGAATAGACACCTTTTCAAATCAAACATCACACCTCTTCCAATAATTTTCTATAAATCCCAGAAGCTTTGCCTTGTTTGGAGACTCAGTTTTTTTACAGAAATCTCTCTCAAAAACTCTCCCTCTTCCTAACTAAATTATTGCATCGTTTTCATCAAAACAAAACAGTAAGTATTGTGATTTGCAGCGTATCTTTGAGTTCGTTGGAATTCTGTGATTTGTATTGCCACTATCACAGAAACGTTTTTCCGTTCTATCCTGGGAGAAAGTAACCTATATTTCTTGGCAACTGTGGAAGGGTTATAATTCCTTAAGGAGACACAAGAAATTTGTGGGATCGGATTTAATATTCTGCTTCATCTATTTTTTTTTGTTTAAACATCTTTCGAAGGAGAACACTCTTAACAACAAGCTTAAGGAATTATAAACTATTTTCTGTAACAGTGTTCTTATTTTGCTTGGTTTGAAGTAATAAAAACTTTATCAAGTAAAATTGATTTGTAGTAATTGGTTTGAAGATTAAAAACTTTACCAGATTGCTAAATTCGATTGTGTTGTTTAAAAATTATCTTGTAGTGGTCGGTTTGAAGATTAAAAACTTCACCAGATTGCTAACTTTGGTTTGTGTTGTTTTTACCCAAAAAAAAATGACGAATGGAACAAGTGATGCTTCTGCCAATACTGGGACAGAACAAATTGGTTCTACTCAGGCTGCTGCACCAAACGTTGCCCCTGCTCCAACAATTGCAAAGGTTGAAAAACCCGGTAAATTTACCGGGATTGATTTTAAACGTTAGCAGCAGAAAATGTTCTTCTATCTAACAACCCTCAGTCTGCAAAGGTTTATCAATGAAGACGAACCTGTTGTGGATGAAAGCACTCCTGACAACGAGAAATTTCTGGTAACTGAGGCTTGGAAACATTCTGATTTCCTTTGTAGAAATTATGTTC
>MU769637.1:10032-26158 GCA_026770625.1 Nicotiana glauca
TTTGATAATATGCCTAAATGGCATAAGTTATGGAATTTATTACTAATATTGGCCCTATCGAATGTTGTATTGTAGATTGAAGTTGCTTAATTGTATTGGATCCTTATAGTATCATTAAGGGGCGAATTTGAGTTATGTATGGCTAACTTTAACTCTTGTAGAATCCCCTTGTTGTGACGAGCATACGGTATCTGTACCTTGTATGAAAATATGTGAATTGATTGCCTTAGTTGATTTCCATACCACAAGTTATATGTGATTGTGAGAAGTGATTTGATGTGCCTATCTTGTTATGTGCAAAGTTTGTAAAAGCTTGAGGATGTCGACATGGAAGTATGTGTTTACTTATGTGAACTATTTGTGAATTCTTGTAATTAATGTGCCTTGAACGTTGTTGGTTAAGTCTTCCGATATGATGGTGCAAGTAAATGGCAACAAACCAAATGTGGGTGTGTGAATGTGGGTGTGTGGTAAGAGTTGTATGACAAATGATGGAAAGAAATCGTAATTGATACAATTGGAACAACTGTGGTAATAACATATATGGTTTATAGTGGGCAATTATCGTTGTGACATAAAATGCATATGAGTTGTTGAATATGATGGAAATGGTATTGATGGCTACAGAAATTCTTGTGAATTGTTGTGGTTGTTCTTTGAGAACTGTTGTTCTTCTTCTTTGTGAATTATTGTTGTTGTTGTGTTGTTTGTGAATTGTGATTGTTCGGTGGGATCAGGTTGCGCGTCGAAACACGAACTAATAAGGTGTGGGTTGTGGTGATAAGGGTGGACGAGGTAATAAGGGTGGTCGGGGTTATAAGGGTGGAAAGTGATCGAAATCACTATTGAAATGAACATATGAGAAAATTGTGAAATCATTGATATGATAATTTTGAAGGGGAAAAGGAGAGATTGTAAAACTTGTTTGGCTTTGATTGTTTCTTTCACGTGCATTTGATCGTTGATTCTATTGATGTCTGTTACTTGTGTGTTATTTGATTTTACTTGGGGTAAAGTTTGTTCATACATACCAGTACAATTCAAATGTACTAACGTCCCTTTTTTTGGGGGCGCTACATTCGTGTTATGATTGTAGGTGGTTTTATAGCAGGTACTCCAGTCCACCGACAGTAGCACCTCCTCCACTTTCCGTTAGCTGTATTGGTGAGCCCCTTTCCTCTCGGGGCCCTGCGTGGCTCATGCTGCTTTTCTTCAAGAGTCTATTTTGGTATTTGTGTAAGCTATAGCCGGAGCTTTGTTGCTGGCAAGTACGATATCACTCTTTTGTATCCCTAGAGGCTCCGTAGACAAGAAATATAGGTTGAGAACTTATGTAAACATGTATTTTGTACGTTGGGCGAAGTAAGTTGTAAACCACGCTAAGTAACCATGTATGCTATGTATGTTTTGTAAAAAGGTGTTGAATTATAATTGGATATTTCATTTGATCAATGTATATTGAAATCACGGGGTAACGCGTGGGATAGGAAAGGCAATTCCAGGTCCGCTTGACTGGGGTCCTCCGGTTGTGCGCTGGTCGTGTCCCTCGATTTTGGGGCGTGACATTGACCCCTCATGAATTTTTGTACTTTCCTAGCATTAATTGGCAAGTTAAAAAGGAACATTTGGCTGAAGGTTAATATACAATCCACCTTTTGTATCGTCGGTACGGGGATCCCCATGAATTTGAGGCTCTAAATACCGGTTTGAGTCACCAAGGAAAGGAAAAAAATGGGAAGCACGCATAGGTTTAGCTTTCGTAGTCGCATTCCTAGACACTCTGATATGCCCAAGGAGTGACGGCCACATAGAGTTGTGACTTGCAGGGATGGCTAACTTTCTGGTAAGAAGGCCAACGGTACTCTTGTGCCGATGATTCACACGGACATCTATCGAGCCCTAACTGCCTGACGAGCTGGTGCAAAATTGTTTAAGGGTTGTAATCTGCTTTTGAAAATATTATTGGTGGAGCATCTCTGTCATCGCCCAAGATACATAAACTACGAAATAACCAGGCTCAGTTGCATCGAAGAGTACGAAAACTGGATAAACTGCTATGAGATGCCGGAAGGTACTAAATCATGGTTCACACATTTAGGCTATTTAACCATAAAGAAAATTGAATGGACTTTCAGTTGGCTTCTGGTCAACGAAGTTATCTACATGTTTGCCGATTGTGCTTTTTGTTATTGATGGGTCTTTTGAGTATTCATCCATATGCTCCACATCGAGTTCTTCGCTAGTTGGGAAGTATCAAACAGTCCCTTAAGATGAAGATATGAGTGCATAGGTTATTGAGCTACACCCAGGGGCTACGTTTCCATAAGAAAAGGTTTGTCAGGTTTGGCATCAATGTAGGTTCTTGGAGCCACAGATTAGGTGTGGGATTTATCATCTGCTGAGGTAGAGTCTAGTTACATAGTATGGTATGGTAAGTCGATCAAGAGTCGAAATATCCCGCCAAAGTACCCATGTCCAACAACTCACTGACGGGGCACAAGAACAGTGGGTCTGGTTAGCCAAACAGAAAGAATACCAGACCACCATCAGCAAAGTAGAGCATCAGGTCAGAACTGTCAAATTTGAAATTAGGTTGCAAGCTACTGAAGATAAGGAGAAAAGAAAAGGTTAGCCTGGGAAAATAAAGCCCTCCGAGCTCAGCTCAGGGAAATAAAAATAGTCGCCGACGTTGATAAGAAGTGAGAGGGACAAAAAAATCATAAGCAACCTGAGGTGAAAAGTGCATGACTATGAAACTGACCTGACAAAGGCCGAGAAATATTTGGCAAAAGCACGAGAAAAGTTGGAGAAACATGCAGAATAAAAGACAAGTTTAGACCACCAATTAAAGCAAAGATATGACAGAGAAGTTGCGATTTTAAGGAAAGAGCTGGCCACCCTCGAAAACAAAATAGGTCAACAAGTAAAGGACTTCAAGATAGAAAGAAAACATTGTTATGCGATTGATTAACCAATTGGAAGAGAGTGTGTTAAAGTTTCAAGACCAAAACAACACGGCCATGCAGGTGGTGGAAGCTCGTGAATAACAAATTGGATGTTTGCTCTACGAAAGGGGTGCCATTAAACTTAGAATCAAAGAAATAGCTTATGATACTGCAATGAAATACAATGAATGTGAGGGTATGACTAGAGTTATGTTCTTTGCTTTAGTGCTATCTTTCGCTCGCCAGGCCATGGCTGATCTAGAGTTCCTCCAGGAAGAGCTTGCAAACAGTCCTGCCGATACTGGATGATGTCACGCGGGCCCCCGGAATAACATTTGAGGCCCATCTGTTCTTAATATTTTAGTCTTTGAGTCTGTAATTACTATTTCTCACATCGAGTATATTTGTCCTTTCATCCATTTCGAGTCTGTTGCTATTTTTGCTTCAGTTCTATATGTTTTTTATCAAGTAGTTATCGATGTCTTCGAGTCTTTGTAATGAAAAACCCAAAAAGATTTTTGTTAATGATATATTGAAAAAACCCAAAACTGCCTTTACTTTCATGTTTGCATTTATTCCCCTGAACTATGTAATGGTCTGATTCATGCACCGTTATGATATGTAAGCAATCCCCATCGAATGTGATCATAGCCATAGTTAATCTGAATGAAAATCAACAAAAAAGAGAGGAAATTGAGTGACTATAAGAAAAGGAAGAAAAGTGTGATAAAAACGAAAGAAAAAATAGGAGTGACAACAATAGGCGAAAACCAAGAATGAGAAAACAACAGAGAAAAAGAGCGTGGAAATGAAAGAAAAGAATTATAGAGTGGAAAAGAGATAGTGAAAGCCGGGGTGAAACATGGAGCCGTTGCAAAAATATTTTAGAAGCATTTAACTGTTCAGGTGCATTTCATACCCAATGTGTGATTCTCTATCTATTAAATGTCTCAAAACTAATAAGGTTGTTGTGTGTGCAAACAAGCCAGGTTTTGTTCAGGTAGTTGGTGTTGTCGGTAATCTAGCTTCTCATCCCTATTTTACAAGATCCAAAGGAAAGGTTCCAATGGCTTCAGAAATCAATCTACACATCATCGATCCTGAGGATAACCTTATATCGGTAATGTCATAACCAAATCGGCCATTGTCGAAGAAAATAAAAGTTTGCGTCTCCGCTTGTTGGAAATGTGGGACGCCTAGTCCAATGGTAGAGAACCACCAAGTGCAATCTCTGGACTCCCTGAGCTGATCCCAAGGACGGGTGGAACCACCAACATCCCTATGACCAACCCATTTATCCCATTTGGGTACCCTACTATATCATCTAACTTTACAAGTATGCCTTCTAAGGTCTGCACCAGGCACCATTTTCAAAGGTACCTTCAACATTGTTCTCCGCACCACAGGTTTTACCATAGCACAACCAACTATGCTTTAAACCCCCAACATTTACCTTCCAAGTTCCCAATTTCAACCTGATATGACTCATGTCACTCCGTACTCATACGCCCAACAACCACAGTATGAGTCTCCGATTGAGCAAGGGAGAATTGTTAGAAATTCCAAGCAGGAACAAGTGGCTCAGAAGATGAGAATCTTGGAACAGAGCTTGAAAAACAAGCAAGGCCTAAGTGGCCAAAAAGTGTTTCCTATTCGGATTTGTGTATTCTCCCAAATGCTCATTTACCTACTAGTTTTAAATGTCGAAGTTCGAAACGTATGATGGGCACGGAGATCCGATCGCCCATTTAAAAGGATACTGCAATTAGCTGAGAGGGGTTGGTGGAAAAGAAGAGCTTGTAATGGCCTACTACGGAGAAAACTTAACAGGAATCGCCTTAAAGTGGTACATGGATCAAGACATCACCCGCTGGCATATATGGGATGATTTGGACCGGGATTTTGTCCGACAATTCCAATATAAAGTGGGCATCGCTTTCGACAGAAACTCCTTGTCCAATTTGAAGAAGAAAATCATGGAAATTTCTGTGAGTATGCTGATAAATGGCGCGAGCAAGCCACCAGAGTAAAACCTCTCATGGACAAAGCAGAAATGGTCACGGTCTTCCTATAGGCCCAAGAGGCTAATTACTTCCAGAATATGATGTCCTCTATGGGCAAGCCATTTTCTGAGGCTATCAAGATTGGGGAGATAGTAGAGAATGGTCTGGAAATGGGGCGGATTTTAAGATTTGAAAGCTACATCACAAGCCATCCAGAATGGCTTAGGGGGTTTGGCTAATCGCAAAAAAGGGAGGAGGGATGGCTTCGAGGGGGTCTCGCCGATCATTTGACCATTCTTATATGCCACCAAGAACCCCATCAATATGCAGCTTATGTCATGGTACCGCCTCATTATGCAGTGATGAATTCCCAACCTTACATACGGCCCCAACAGCATTACAACCAAATTCGACCTCCACCTCCTAGAAATAACCATCCCTACCAAGCTCCATATAATCCTCGCCCACCATAAAATATGCAACATCATAATCCATGCCCTCGCGAACCTCCCACGAGAAATAATTTCACCCCTATTGGTGAGTCTTCGTCCAGTGTGCTTCAAAAGTTAATCCAACTGGGTCTATTGCAACATGTGCCTTCTAATTGGCAAAATCCCAAGTCCTCATCATACAGGGCTGGTCCCAGGTGTGCATACCTTTTAGGAGTAGAAGTTCATAATACAAAAGACTGTTGGACCCTCAAGAGGGCAGTCGAAATCCTGATCGAAGAAAAAAGAATTGTGCGGAGGGACGAGGAGATACCTTATGTGACCAACAATCGATCAATTATTAGTTCACAATAACGGGATAGTCATTTGTATGATTTATGATGACAAAGAGTTTGACTCGGCATTTAAATCCGTTATTGCCATCACCAATTCAGAAGAAAGATCTAAAGTGGTAGCAAAACCAGCCAAAACTGAAAAGAAAGTTGCTCCGATTCTTCAAGCTGTTGAAACAAAATCTGGCCAGCACCTGCCAAGAACGTTGTTCTTTATATTCCTAAGGCCTTGAGAAAATAACAACTTATCCTCAATATTCCCAAGAAATTCGAGGAAAGTGAGGCTACATTAAATGTGCAAAGATTATATGTACTAAAGGGGACCTATGTGGCGTGGGAGCTGGTAATTTCAACAAGGCTGACTGAGCCCATGGTTATCATCCTCACACCACAGAGTCATATGAAAGATCCTACCGTAGTCCCCTGGAACTACAATAGAACAGTGATTACATACAAAGGGAAAGAAGTTATGGGGGAAGTGAATGAGATAAATCAATCTGAGAAGTACCATACCCTAGAAGAGCTAAAGAAGTTCAAACTGAACAAGGATAAACGGATGCCATCCAAGAAGCCTATAAGCAATGAGGAAGCGGAAGAGTTCTTGAGAAAGATGAAAACTTTAGAATACTCAATAGTTGACCAACTCCGGAAGACTCCTTCTCAAGTCTACTCTTATCTTTGCTGCTGAGTTCGTATGAATACCAAAAAGTGTTCCTCAAAACACTGAATGAAGCATATGTCCTGGTTGATACTTCTGTCAAACAATTGGAAAGAATGACTGAAAGATTCTTTGAGGTCAGTAGGATTTCCTTCAGCCACGATAATTTGCCCCCAAAATGGGCTGCACACAACAAATCCCTATACCTGACTGTGAAATGTAATGGATATTATGTGAAAAGAGTGATGTTATATGGTAGGTCTACCTCTATCAATACTCCAGAGAATGGAGATTGGAACAGAAAGAACTCGAGCTAACAATGTCTGCGTACAAGGTTTTAATGGGGTGAAGAGAGACACAATAGGATAAATTGATCTGATTCTGATTATTGGCCCCATGGATTTTGAGGTGACTTTCCATGTTTTTGACATCGAAACCTCATACAATTTCCTCCTGGGTAGACCATGGATTCATGTTGCCGGAGTTGTTCCCTTCACTCTTCACCAAATGGTCAAGTTTGAATATGATAATTAAGAGATTGTTGTCCATGGAGAAGACGAGCAGTCCATCTACAGGGATTCTTCAGTCCCATGTCTTGAAGCTAGGTACGGCAGCGAGCATATTGTGTGCCAAGCTTTCAAAATCATGGTCGCCGACCAATTTGAAGAAGGGGCCCCATTACCTCAACCTTGCTTGTCTAATTCTTCCGTCGTGTTCGCCATCCAAATAATTCTAAATGGGTAAAATCCTAGAAAGGGACTCGGAGTATCTTGGCAGGGCATTACTAAGCCTATTACCGCAACCTCCAATAAGAAATGTTTTGGTGTGGGCTTCCGAGCTACGGAGGCCGATAGAACATGGGCTAATGAGTGCAAATAAAAAGAGTAGGTCCTGTCCTAGACCATTCCATATCTCACACAATCATTTGTCAAACCAAAGTATGTGGAAGAAGGTGAAGAGGCTTTCACGGCTAAAGAAGTTGATGATATCTGCTAAGCCTTGAAACAAATGCTATACGAGTCCCACATGATCCAGCCAGGGGACGGCACGAGCAATGTCGAGGTGCAGTATATGGGGCTAGATTTCAAGCTCCATAATTAGGAGGCTACCCCATTCCCCGTCAGGTGGGTATCTAGTAGTTCTGTCTTGCCATCTCTTCTACATTACGAGTTATTTTAGCGTGTAACTAGAATGTTTTACTTTATTGTCTTTTTAATTCTGATGTAAACCCTCATATTCTTAATTCAATGAAATGGAATCAATATTTCATCATCCATAGATGTCTCTTTTCTTTTGTTCTGATTTTGCTATTTTGCTTATCTTTTTTTTTCCCTTTCTAATAATGCGGACTTAAATAACATGACATACTTGCGAACTTCATGCCCAGATCCTAACATGCTGTCTAACTTTGAAATAATGAATCAAGAGCCAGAATATGATAAAGATGAGGTTTTTAGGGAAATAAATCGATAGATGGAACAACTTGAGAATAAGCCTAAGCCAAACTTAAATGAAATTGAGCCAGTTAATTTGGGCTATTCATAAGAGATCCGAGAAACCATGATAAGCATTCACGCTAACGAAAGACCTAGAGATGCCTTGATCCAACTTTTGTTTGAATTCAAAGATGTGTTTGCATGGTCTTATGATGATATACTAGGGTTGAGCATTGATTTGGTGGTACATAAATTGCCTATGTATCCCGGTTATCCACCCGTCCAAAAGATGTAAAGGAAGTTTAAGACTGACATTAGTGCTAAGATCAAGGAAGAAGTAACAAAAAAATTGAAAGCTGGTATGATCCGAGTAGTGAGATACACCATGCGGCTCCATAATGTGGTTCCAGTGCCGAAGAAAGATGAAAAAACCCGAGTGTGTGTTGATTACCGAATTTTAACAAGACAAGTCCCTTTGACAAATTTCCGCTACCAAACACCCTCATTCTTGTTAACAAGTGTGCTAAACATGAGATATAGTCTTTTGTGGATTGTTATGATGGGTATGACCAAGTTATAATGGATGAAGAAGATACAAAAAATAATGCTTTCACCATACCTTGGGGCACTTACTATTATAGGTTCATGCCATTTGTCTGGAAAAATACTGAGGCAACTTACATGAGAGATATGACTGCCTTCTTCCATGACATGATGCATCAAGAGATTGAGGTATATATGGATGATGTTATCATTAAATCCAGAATTCAAGAAGACCATGTGCTAGATCTGAGAAAGTTCTTTGAGCGTCTGCGTAGGTATGGCTTGAAATTGAACCCAGCTAAATGTACATTCGGAGATCCATTGGGGAAGAAACTGGGGTTTACAGTCAGTCGAAGGGGTATTGAATTATATCCAACAAAGATAAAGTATATTCGGGATTTTCCACCTCCGAAAAGCAAGAAAGAGGTCGTGAGTCTGCTAGGGAGGCTGAATTATATCAGCGGATTCATTGCTCAGCTTACTACCACTTGTTAGCCCATATTCAAGTTGTTAAAGAAAGATGTGGCAATCAAAAAGACCGAGGAATGCCAATAATCTTTTGTTAAAATCAAAGTATACTTGTCAAATCCATCAGTGTAGGTTCCGCCCGAGCTGGGAAGACCTTTGTTCTTATACCGGATAGTCCTGGAAAATTCTTTTGGTTGTGTCCTAGGGAAACACAATGTAATCGGGAAGATAAAACAAGCCATATATTATCTGAGCAAGAAGTTCGCCGGTTACTAAGCCAAGTACAATTTGTTGGAAAAAACTTGTTGCGCCCTAAGTTGGGTCGCCCAAAAGCTCAGACATTACTTGCTGGCCTACACAACATATCTCATAACCATGATTGTAACGACCCGGCCGGTCGTTTCTGGAATTTACGCCCCGATCCCCCATTAACTACTTTCCCTAAGTTCATTTCTGCTATTTTGGCTTGCCGGGACGTTCGGTTCTAGGATTAGGAGTGTTTTGGGACACTTAGTCCTTAAATGATAGCTTAAGAGTTGAAAAATGATCTGTATTCGGAACAGTATGAAGACGACCTCGGAATGGAAATCCGAAGGTTTTGTTAGCTCTATTAGGTGATTTCGGGGTTGGGAGCATGTTTGGAATGTTATTTGGAGGTTCGTAGCTCTTTTAGGCTTGAAATGCCGAAGTTTGAATTTTTGAAGTTTCCGGTCCGATAGTGAGTTTTTGATCCGAGGGTCGGATTTGAATTCCGGAAGTTTCTGTAACTCCGTCATGTCATTTGGGATGTGTGCGCAAAATTTTAGGTCATTCGGACAAGGTTTGGATAGGTTTTTGATCAAAAGTGTGTTTGGTTAGAATTTGAAGTTCATAGGCTTGAATCTTTGATTAATTCGTGTTTCCGGCGTTGTTTTGGGTGATTTAAGGATTGGTACAAGTTCGAATAAGGTATTAGGTGGTATTGGTGCTTTTGGTTGAGGTCCCGGGGGTCTCGGGATGATTTCGGGTAGCTAAACGGGGAATTTTTGGACTTATGAAAAATTTTGGCCTGCTGCTTCTGGTATTTTCGCTTCTGCGGTTTTGGAGCCGCAGAAGCGGAGCCGCTTAAGCGGCCAGGAAGCCGCAGAAGCGGAAGTGGCGATTGGGTCAGGAATCGCAAAAGCGGATCCTTGTTCCGCAGAAGCGGAGTCGCTTCTGCGACAGGAAGACCGCATAAGCGGTTTTGGCGCCACATTAGGAGAACCGCAGAAGCGGTCCTTTTTCCGCGTAAGCGGAACCGCAGGTGCGGTTTTTAGTCCGCAAAAGCGGACCCAGGCATTTTTAAGTTCGACCGCAAAAGCGGTGATTCTCACCGCAAAAGCGGGACCGCAGAAGCGGCCCCTGGACCGCAGAAGCGGAAAATGGCCTGGACAGAATGTTTAAGTTATGGAAATGGGACTTCGTTCCCATTTCCCATTTTTAACGATTTGGAGCTCGGTTTGGGCGATTTTTGGATAGAATTTCTTGGATAACAACGGGGTAAGTGTTCTTAACTCAATTTTGGTTATATAACTCGAATCTATTACAAGTTTTGGTGTTTAATCTGAGAATTTTATTGAAAGGAGGTAGAAAACCCTCTTGGTTAGAATCACTGATTTGAAGGTCGAAATGATATGGGAATTTTATAAATTTGGTATGGTTAGACTCGTGAGAGTGCGAGGTTTCTGGAAATATAAATTTTACCCGATTCCGAGATGTGGGGCCCGAGGGGTATTTTGGTCATTTTACATAATTTCGCATATTATCTTAGAATTTAATTGCAAAATAAATTACTTGAATTTTTATTTACAATATGAAATTGGTTTGAATAGATTTGGGCCACTCGGAGTTGGATACTCGTGGCAAGGGCATCGCTCCCTAGTTGATTTCGCACCGGTTCGAGGTAAGTGGCTTGCCTAACCTTGTGTGGGGGACTTCGTCCCTTAGGATGTGATAATTGATAATTGAATGCCTTGTACGTGAGGTGACGAGCGCGTACTTGAGCAAATTGTTGAAACCCAGATTTTTACTTAATTACTTGATTTGGATTCTCTTTTATATTTGCCTTACTTCACTTGCTTTTATAGCATGTGCTAGCGTAGAAGAGCATGTTTAATTATCCAAGCTGCCTATTTGTTTAAATTGTCTTAACTGTGATTACGTGGAGCATGTTTAGGCCAGTATTCCTTGATGCCTTGTATTGTTGTACTTTAATTTTTGAATATTTCTCTGATGTTGGTTGCGCATTTATTTTGGGACTACGGATGCGGGATTCCGGGAGTTTCCCCCTTGTTTGTTTATTTTGGGACTACGGGACGGTATCCCGGGAGATCCCCCTGCACTTTATTTTGGGACTACGGGACGGTATCCCGGGAGATCCCCCTGCCCTTTATTTTGGGACTACGGGACGGTATCCCAGGAGATCCCCCTGCACTTTTATTTTGGGACTACGGGATGGTATCCCGGGAGATCCCCCTGCATACTGATGATTGGATTACGGGATGGTATCCTGGGAGATTCTTTGATATTGATATGAGATTTGGACTACGGGACGGTATCCCGGGAGATTCTTTGATATTGATATGAGATTTGGACTACGGGACGGTATCCCGAGAAGTTCCATTGGACAGTTGAGGAAAAAGGTGTACAGGACGGTATCCTGGAAGACCCTCGTCGGTATTCTTGTAGTATTGCTGTATTTACTCTGTGTTTCCGTTTTATCTTGCAGTATTAGATTTCATTGATCTGTCTTATCACTTCGTTGTGTTCATTAGTTTTCATCATACTTCGATACTGTTAATCTCTTGCTATTTTATTCTTTTCTGTCTCAGTAGGGCCCTGACCTTTCCTCGTCACTACCCAACCGAGGTTAGGCTTGGCATTTACTGAGTACCGCTGTGGTGTACTCATGCTACTCTTCTGCACACTTTTGTTTTGTAGATCCAGGTACTTCGGACCGAGAGCATTATCGGTGATTTCAGAGCTGCGTTGGGAGACTTGAGGTATGCATCTGTCGCGTCCGTAGATCCGAGGAGTCTCCTTCTACTCCTCCTCATAGATAGTAGTTTCATTTCATTTGTTTCGGTTGCATAGACATTTCTAGATGATAGAGCCATAGTTTATGTCCTTTAGCCTGTGTTGCCTGTGAGTTTCCGGGTCTTGGAGGTCG
This sequence comes from Nicotiana glauca, assembly GCA_026770625.1. Lineage (NCBI taxonomy): Eukaryota > Viridiplantae > Streptophyta > Magnoliopsida > Solanales > Solanaceae > Nicotiana > Nicotiana glauca. The sequence goes on from MU769637.1 coordinate 22,054, forward strand.
TTTCAGTGTTTTGAGTTGAAGTGTATGTGCCAGGCGGCACTTATTACATTTTCTTATGTTATTCAGTATTAGTCTTATTTCTTTCCTAAAGGTGGTTAAAAATTTCGCAATGTGTTAGGCTTACCTAGTCGCGAAGACTGGGTGTCGTCATGACAGGTTCACGATTGGTGAACTAGGGTCGTGACAATGATGGATCCTTTTAAGTATATATTTCAAACACCAATGCCCACTGGAAGGTTAGAAAAATGGCAGATCCTGCTATGTCACTCGCACAGTGATGAAAGCCCAAGCCTTGGCAAATCATCTAGCTAAGAACTCGGTCGATGATGAATATCAAACCCAGAGCACTTACTTTCTAGACGAAGAAGTAAACTTGGTTGAAGTAATTCTAGAGAACACCAACACCTAGAAAATATTCTTTGATGGGGCAGGATCGGAGCAATTCTAATTTTGCTCACAGGTCAACACTATCTGGCCACGGCCCGGCTCTGGTTCTTCTGTACAAAAAACACCACTGAATATGAAGCCCGCATCATGGGCATGAATATGGCAGTTGATCTAGAAGTAGAGGAATTATTAATCATGGGGGATTATGATATAATCATTCGGCAAGCCCAAGGTGAGTGGGAAACTCTAGACATTAAACTCATCCCGTAGAGCAAACATGTGAAAATCTCAGCAAGAAGTTCAAGCCCGTTGAGTTTAAGTATATTCTTCGGTTCCACACTAAGTTAGATGATGCACTAACTACTTTTGCCTCAATGATGCCGTACCAGAGTAATGTTTATATTGACCCGCTGGAAATCTAGGTTCGAAAAAGGCATGGTTATTGTAACTCAATTAAAATGGAGACAAATGTTTAGTCATGGTGTCATGATATCAAAAGGTTTTTGAAAATAAAAGAATATCATGAGAAAGCCTGTGGAGAACAAAAGAGAACTATCAGAAGACTTGCAAGCAGTTTCTTTTTTAGTAGAGAAGTCCTATACAAAAGAACTCCAGATCTGAATCTTTTGAAGTGCATAGATTCCAGAGAAGCTGAAAAAACCATGGATGGAGTGCATTCGGGAGTATGTGTGCCTCACATGAATGAGTATGTCCTTGCAAAGAAAATCCTACGGGCTGGTTATTACTGGGTAACCATGGAAAAAGATTGTTTCAATTTCATCTGGAAATGCCAGCGTCCTGATTCATGCACCACCTTCAAGTTATATCATATGTCAGCACCTTGGCCATTCGTTGATTGGGGCATGGATGAGCTTCAAATAGGAATAGATTCATCTTGGTTGAAATCGATTATTTCAGAAAGTGGGTCGAAGCAGTCACTTTCAAAGTCGTCACCAAGAAAGCAGTGGTGGACTTCCTGCATTCCAATATTATTTGTCGTTTTGGTATTCCTAAACTATCATTACAGACAATGCTGCAAATCTGAACAGTCACTTGATGAGGGAGGTATGCGAACAATTTAAATTATGTCATCGTAATTCTACCCCTTATCGACCAAAAGCTAATGGCGCCGTTGAAGCTACTAACATCAAGAAAATCCTTAGGAAATTGATTGAGGGTTCCAGAAAATGGCATGAAAGGTTGTCATTTGCACTACTGGGATATCACGCAACCGTGCGCACATCAGCTGGGGCCAAGCACCACTTATTGTTTTATGGCACTAAAGCTGTAATACCAGGAGAAGTTGAGATTCCCTCTCTTTTCGGATCATTGTTGAAGCCGAGATTGAGGATGAATAATGGGTCAAGACCAGGGTTGGAACAATTGACTATGATTAATGAAAAGTGGATGGCCGTAGTTTGCCACGGGTAGTTGTATCAACAAAGAATGGCTTGTGCCTTCAACAAGAAAGTGCAGCCCAGAAATTCGGAGTGGTGTAACTCATTCTAAGACGTATCCTCCTACATCATGAAGAAGCCAACGGAAATTTTTCTCCAAATTGGAAAGGCCTATACATTATAAGAAGAGTGTTACCAAAAAGAGCGTTGTATTCGGGAGACATCGAAGGGAATGACCCCGAGACAGTTGTCAATGCAGATGCGGTCAAAAGGTATTACATTTGACCCTTTTTCACAACTTTAACATGCTTCGATTGTGATGACGAAGGATTTCTTTCACGCTATCCAAACACTATCAACCCTTTGCAAACCTTTTGAGTTGGTTCCCTTTCTTTGACTATCCTCTTTGGAACCTAGAAGTTATTATTAAATAAAATTATGAAAAAATGAAAAGAAAAAGAAACAAAACAAAAAAAATCAAAAACAAAGTTCCTTGAACTACGTTCGACTTGGTTCTGAAAGGATACGTAGGCAACCTCTCTTTGGGATTCAGTCACACCAAAACAAAAATCCACATTACCCTAAAAGTTGAAACTAGGTCAGATATTATAATGGTTTGGCGATGGTTTCGCCTGAAAGGTTCCAAAGTATTCAATCTAAATCCTTCTTACCCATATCCTTTTTATGTCCTTCCGATCAATCGGCAAAGATGATTAAAATTGGAGGATATAATTACGTGGATCTGACGCAACCAAAATAGAGAAATAAAATGAGAGAGTCTTATTGGTGTAAACCCTCATAGGCAGTGTAAGGCGATGTTGAGTAGAGAGAATTAAAAATAAGAGAGTCTTTTTAGTGAAAACTCACAAAGAGCGTTATAAGGTGATGGTAAGAAGAGAAATAAAAGAGGTCAGGTGGTGAAAACTCGCAAAGGGCACCACTGATCAAAAGGAGGATCCTCACAATTACAGGCATCGACACGGTCCTGGGAAAAGCTTCTCGATTTCGAGGGGAAAGTTGTGATAAATTTCTAAGAGTCGGATGGTTTACACAGACCAAGCATCCAGTCCAAAAGACATGTCGTGTTCATTAAAGTTCGCATGTACTCCAATTGAGTCCTTGTTTCCTTTCCCCAAAAGGGATACCTCTTGTCTAAATTCAATATCCATTCTATTTGTTTGTTTTTCTTTGTATCCCTTTCGGTCTAACTCTGCTCCAAAACTAAGAAAAATAAGGGATGGTAAGACTGATTTACAAGGCTCTCATTGGTACAAGTTAATATGTAAAAGGCATCCATCCTCGGCAAGGACATCAAGTCAACCCCGACTAGCTATGGTGGCTAATGTCTTGAAATCGAAAACTTTTGAGAGAAGGAAATCAAATTGAAGTGCCTACAAGGGCGAAAATGATGTTGAAAAGGTTGAGTTCCACGGGACTAACCATCTTTGAAAGGTTTAAAAATCCAAGGATTTCCCCAATGCTCTGAAGTAAAAAATGGGGAAGAAATAAGTAAAATGCCCACAAAGGAAAAATAAAGTTGAAACGGGTTAAGTCCCATGCAACCAACAGTCATGGCTAAGTTTGAAAAAGACAAAGTTTCTCTGGGGACAGAAATGCAATCGACATCTAGGAAACAACCAGTTGCAGTTGAAATCATCATCAAAGAAGTCGGGTTGAAATCAAGTGATTGAAACACTCAAGGCCACAAAATCAACCACCGTTTCAAACTGACAAATTGTTCCTTGTTTGAAAATAGGAAACCGCTGCAATCCAAAGCAACCTTGCAATATGTAGGTGAAACCAAAAAGAAACTGCGTGGAGACTAAAATAGCACTACAGCAACAGCATCTCCAAAAAGGGAAGTTTTTTCCAAATTCTTTGCCGCATTTTACTCATTCTCTTAATAAAAAGAACAAAGAAAAGAAAGAAAGTTTAAAATCATGGTAGAATATGGTCTCCAATCCCTAAATGTATTTTCAAACATAGAGTCTTCACTCTCTAGTGTCATACCCTAACCTCGGGAGGCGCGACCGGCGCTCAATAAAGTGAACCCGACTGAGCAATCCTTACCGAATACTTTCTACCCCAAATCAATATGAACACAGAACCCCTGCTTTTCATTAATTTAGATGAGGATACATGGTGCACAGTGTTTTAAAAGGCGGAGGCGTAAAGTGAGGCGTTTTGCATATGCCTCAACGGGGCGTAAGCCCCGAGGCGCGGGGCGTAAGCCCCATGGGTATTTAATTTTTAATATTTTATAAAATAATATAATTATAAAAAATATTATTAAATAGGTAAAATTGCATAAAATTTTGAAA